>JABSTR010002254.1:0-54762 GCA_013339765.2 Haemaphysalis longicornis
CTGCCGCCACCACTGTGGTTACAATATGCTTTCTTGTACAGGTTACTTACCTTCTCAGTGAAGCTTATTTTCGTTCAAATGACCGCTTTCTGCTTGCAGTGTGTGTCCACCTGGTCTTCGCAATAGCTGGCACGTTGTTCAGTGCTCGTCTGTGTGTTCGTTCTGTGCAAACATTCACGCAGAATGCCTCTTGCGTCTGCGGCCAGGAGACGTGGAAGTAAACCCCAGACCCAAAGGTGATTTGTCACGTCCAAGTGTGAGATCTCTAGCACACGAATTCTCAAACACGGGAGTTGCGCAAACCGCAATACCAGCCGAACTCAAGACGATTTAAGGGGACAGAAACAACCTTGAGGGAATAAAAATTGGCCGCGTATCAGTTCCTTACGTTTGAAATGTCGTCGAAAGACGATAGTCTTTATCGACTTTTGCCAAGTAAATGCCTCAATTCGCTTTCCCGCTATCTCTCACGTTGTTCTAGTTGCGTCGCGCTCCTCCCAAGGTAAAGACGGCAAATGTTTGCCTAAATAATTTTAAATTTTCCGCGTTCCACTGCTCCAAACCAGGTGTCTCGATGCCAACGCTGCCGTACGGCGAAGACGAGTGTGGATCGAGGAGCCCTACTTCAACGTTTATGTAACCGCGTTTCCCTAGTCCACGTGCGTTCAAAGCAGAGCATGGAACCTATCTAGTGGAACCTTTCGTAACTCTTGCCACTTGATTTCTTCAAATGCTGCCAGAAGCTATATGGCGCGGGCGACAGCAGGCGACGGCAGAGTGATATTTTTTTCTTCATTTGATGAAGTATTTATTCTCGCCAAAATGAAACATGTACGATTTTTTTAAAGGAACGCTGCAAGTATCACTTCTGCATTATTTTTGTTGTCTTATATATGCGTAATGTCTTGTTGTTCTTCAACAGCATTGACAAGTATGAACATTCCACCGAACTTAGACGGGCATATTTACCTGTGACTATATAAGACTATTGCACAGGCATTGTTTTACTTTGGCCTCGTGGCTGAATCGAGTCACAGACAGCCACACGGACAGACAGACAGACAATCAGACAGACAGACCAAAATTTCTGGGCTTAAGTAGCCCAAGAAAGACTATCGTCTTTAATAAACCGTCTCTCCTGGCGTATTGACGCGTTAAAAAAAAAAGCGATGACGCGAATCAGACGTATGTCTATGGCTTCATTCTATGCTCCAATTCGTCTTGAGTTTCGTCTTTTCTTTCTTTGTCCTGTGTTAAAGTTTCTGCCTCAACAAACTAACCTCGGAAATAAAAACGCTGGCTGTGAAGTGCGATGACGCGGAAAACCGTCTCCACCGTTTAAACCTAGTTTTATTTAGCATTGCAGACAAAAAAGGTTAAATGTGGGGCGAATCCGAATCACATATTTGTCCTTATGTTTGTGAAGGCTGAGCGTGAACATAGAAAAATTGGGCTTTGAACCAGAAAAAAATTTGTCCCAATACTGTGACGTTCACCTATTCGAAATTCAAATTTATTGTTTTCTTTTCCTCACCTAAGCTGGAAGGCTCATTTATCTCAATTCACGAGTACTAGTCAGCTCCAGTTCGGATGGCAAGGAAAAAACTTTACTTGTATAGGCAACAATGTAACGCCTCGTTCAAAATTCGTTTTGATAAATTGCTTCTCGATGATAAGACGTTCACATAACATGCTGCGACAGATTCTATAGTCGAATTGAAATCAATGCAATTGCCACGCACTATTCGACACGCGCTCCCTCCTCCTCAGATCGTATCGACAATACTCAAGTTCACAAACGTACGACAGTATGGCTGTTCTGTTGGCAAATGTTTGGAGCTATCTCTCGAACAAAAGAAGCGATCGAGCATCCCCTAGAGGATAACGACACCGACCCATAATACCCGAGTCTTCGCTGACTCCTGACATACAGGAACAAGAAGTGCTCAAAAGTAATTCGGCGTACACAATTCACAGGCTCAAACAGGGTGCGTCGGAGGGGATAAGTGTGGCCATCCTCATCAAAAAGAACATACCATCATATCTATTGCCCTCCACGTGGAATCAGGAAATTTTTTGTGCAGTTGTTTCACTCCCTACCAGCAGGAACATAATCATCGCCGGCTATCGCACTCCACATAGCGACAACTTGTTCACTTCCGAACTACAGTAGTTGCTTCTTGACTTTATATCTTGCTTCCCACAGGCCAATGTGATAGGAACGGGTGATTTTAGCTTTCCTGATATCAACTGGAACAACTTAACTGCGCACTCCGGACTTTCTAAAGATTATCTCGACGTGATTTTTACATTCAAGCTTAGCCACATACTGAACACACGAACCCGAGGCAACAATATTCGAGATCTCGTTCTTGTTTCAAATTCCGAACTAACCACACCCCCAACATGCCCACCAGGTTTTAGTGACCACTGTGTAGTATAACTTAATCTATGCCTTCCCATTCCAACTTCCCAACCTTCCCTCAAATACATACGCGAATACAAAAAAGCTGGCTATACCGCAATGAACACCGAGCTCGAATCTTTCCTACAACTATTCCAGCTGGATGGCTCTCTAAGAAAAATAGACCAAAACTGGATGCTCTTCAAGAATAAGCTTCTATCGTTGCTCGACGCACACGTGCCCCTTGTCCAAATTTGTGGTGATGCTAACATCCCGTGTTTTACCAACTCCCTCAGGGAGCTTCTGCAGAAAAAAACACCTGTTTCGAGCAGCCAAACAGACGCACCTACCTTCAAAATAGGAAAAATATCTCGAGTGCAAACGCAAATACATGAATCAGGTAAACCAAGCGAAGAAGAGGTTTTACCACCATGACCTACAAAAAATTCTAAAAACCTAACTCCCAAAATTAAAAAAATTCTACACCCAAGAAGCAACTCTACCAAACTCTGTTCGCTCACCTACTCAGATGGTTCGCATGTTTCACTTGAGCAGCGCGCCGACCTCAAGAACTAGTATTTTTCTACTGTGATTACCCGCAAACACGACCTCGATAGTTCCGTCCCTACCATCTATAATTTTTCAAAAATGCCTCACGTCACCGGTATTCCTGAAGGCATGGTGAAGTTAATTGATAGTTTAAATGTGTCAAGTGCACCAGGATGCGATAACTTAACGAGCAAGATAATCAAAGCCAGCAAAAAACCTCTAGTAGAATTTCGCGCATCATATCTGCCCAATCGATAGATATCAGTGCACTTCCCCATGACTGGACACTTAACAGAATAGTTCAAGTTTACAAATCAGGCAGCCAGAGTGATCCTTGCAACTTCCGCCCAGTTTTCCTAACATTCATCGCGTGTAAATTACTAGAACACATAATATATTCACAAATTCGGCATCACCTCGACAGCAACCAATTGTTCCTTCCAAATAACACGGATTTCGGCCCGGGATTTTCAGTGAGACCCAACTCTTTGAGTTCAACGGACTTTGACCTTAACTATGATTCATCAGTTCAAACTGTCGTCAATTACTTGGACTTTTCTAACGCTTTCGATCGCGTTCCTTATCTGCGCCTACTTGCAAAACTTTCTAGGCTTAACCTTGACTCCTTAGTACTATCATGAATTTGCACTTTTATTTCTAAGCGCTCTCAGTTCACTGTAATCAGATCCCACCACTCAGCCTTTACCAAAGCTAGCTCCGGAGTTTTTCAAGGCTCCGTAGTAGCTGCTTTACTCTTCATAATTTTCATGAACGACCTGCCTAACAGAATTTCATCGTTCATTCGCCTCTTCGCGAACGGCTCCGTTTTGTACCGCCGGATAGAATGCAACACCGATGCAGAACTACTTCAACATGACCCTAATGAAACAGCAAGCTGGTGCTAAATACTTTAATGAACCTAAACATTGATAAATGCAAATTCATGCAAATGAGACGAAAACGCTCCAGTATAACCAATGCATATACGATAACCTCTTTCACCCTCTCTTTAACAAAATCATACCGTTATCGGGGAGTTTTCATGGCAAAAAACTTACAGTGGTTCGAAAACATCGAAAAACGTGCTGCTGATACATCCAAATCTCTCGCCTTCATCAGAAGATATCTTGCTTCATGTCCTTCATCTAAAAGGCAACCCGCCACAAAATGTTCGCAAGGAGCAAACTAGAAAATGCATCATACATCTGGAACCCTCACCGAGCGTACTTAATCAACTGCCTCGCAACTGTGCAAAACCGCACCGCTCGCTTTAGCGCTTTCAAATAAAGCCCTCACCGTAGCATAAGGAACATTAAAGCACCAGTCGGAATTACCGCGGGGATACTGCGCTGCAAGATCGCTCCACTCTGTCTCTTTTCTTCGCTTTTCTTTATTACCCCAGACCTCTAAATCCCACTCCTAATCCCCTAAACTGGTTCGTCACGGCGCCTTTTAACTCCCGCGGCATTCAGCGCCTACATAGCACCCCTAATTCCTTTACAAATCTTTCTTACCAGCTGCAATTGAGGCTTCAAATGCCCTACCGGTTGCAATTATACATGATCGTGATTCAAAGTGCAGCAGCAAAGAATCAGTTTATGCTACGAGGTGCGTACTGCCACTGCGGCTCACCAACACCTAGGAGCCGCTGCACACCCAGAAACTGTATATACCAGCTTCTTCACGTTATTTATTCACGTTTTTTCTTCTGCTTTCGTTTTTTTGATGCACAACCAAGATGCAAGAAATGCCTACCCACGGGGCGAGGGCTAAAGAACAGCATGAGCTCGAAAGAGAAATAAATTTAGTGTAAACCAGTAAACTAGTAAACCAGTGTGGCCCAAAATAAAACTAGTAAAATTAAACCAGTGCGGCCCAAAAAATTGGGGCTTGGACTCGGAGCACACGTCGCCACTCTCGTTAGGGCGAGAGCTTTGTTCAAGAGGCTGGTGTACTAGTACTCACGCACAACTGTCAAAAGTGGAAGTACAATGTTCAGTACACCAGTAAGAAAAAGTATTGTGTGAGAATGACAAACCACCGCTTGGTGGATCATTCGTTGAGCCCCTGCCGGAGCCCGATCTGGCCTACTTCACGCGAGTTTCCGATTTGGGGCCATCTAACACTCACGAGCAGCCACCACTGAGACGTCGCACTATGCTTTGAAAACCGCTGTTTCTTTTCTAGAGATACAGATCCTTCGCCTTTTTGCTGCACACAACTGAAGTCTGGGGCAACCTGGTAACAACAAAAATATTGCTCCAAATAATTTTGCGGACTATCTGTGGTGCTTCTACCATCGTACTACTTAGCGGACTGATTTTCCTCATCCGTATTTTCATTTTACATTTTTCTTATTTACCACTCTTGGCAGCTGACTGCTTGCAGGTGTATCTCAAATTTGTTTCATTTACCCCAGTTTTTGAATTGTTGGAGTGCATGTATTTGCCTGAATCCTTGTAACTACACACGTGTCAGCAATACGCGTAAAAAGTTGAGGAAAATATCTGTCCACTAAATTTGTAGTGATGTGAATAGCTTGCATTTAAAGATTGTACATCGATGGAAAAAGGTCAGTTACTTTTAAGACACCTTTTGAGTTTCGTAAAAAGATCTCTCGTAAAAAGGTCTCTCACTGAAATGATGGGCGCAGCTGCAGCTTGTACAGTGGAGACGCAGCAGGTCAGCTGTCAATGACCTTCTCTTTGCGTGCTCCCTAATATGTTTGTTCAGGCTGGGGCCTGTTTGTCCTATGTAGTAGCGTTCAGACGACAACGAAATATCATAGCCTATGTTGTCCATACAGTAGACATTGCATGTCTTGTTTTATTATTACCCAAGCGTGTGGGTTGAGTTCTAATGTATGAACGCATTTACACATGCGGCTGAGTCAGGAGGGAGGTGAAAATACAAGCTCGACACCGGCCCTGCCAAAGCTCTTCCTGAGCCCGTGTCTTAGACCATTGATATATCGTATATATCGTATTGCCACTATATTTTGTCATTCCGGCTGCGCACCCTTATCAGGAGCCTACGAAGAAAGTTCCAAAAGCTGCTGGGCGAGAAGCGCAATTAGAATGTCATTCAGATACGTGGCCGACATAAACGCAAGTCCGGTATAAAAACGTTGTGCTAATCGCTGGCGGCACGCGCTTTTAAAGGCACATTTTATCACCCCGTGGGCAATTGTTGTCTTAAAGATGTCAATGTGCTGAAATCAATATTATAGTCTCTTTTAGGACCTAGGCACATACTCACAGCAGGTATTCTTCTCTTCAAGAAAGAAGGTATGGGGCAGATGCCTCATCTGGCCACCCACAGGCAAATTCAATTCTCAAGGACAAAGCATTGAAATTACTTTTAAAACACGAAAAGTCGAATCAGCCATTGATTGTAATGCTGCTCATTGCAAAAAGGACCAGGAAATAGTTCACAAAAATTGAAGAAATTGAAGACACTGTGCCCTGAAGGGGTACCCCGTAACCACGTCTTCAAGGGGGCAAGGAGCAAGTCGATCAATATAGCAGGAAGGCCCAATTCAACACGGACTCTGTCTACAAGCATGCTGCGTGTCAACAAAGTCCAGCGTAGTTATTAATGGAGAAACTGAAGATTTCATAAACCTTGGTGCTGCACGATTGTTGAACGAGCTATGCAATTGGTAACAGCTCAGATCATTCGGTCATGATGCAAATGCATATCATTAATGTTTTACGTAAGCCCGGAATTATCCTACTTCTTTACAGCCAATGGTGTTGAAGAAAGTGTCTACTTCATTTGAACTCCTGACAACTAACGGGTCATACAGGGTGCATACTGACAAGGACCGCTAAGTTAAAGGGGAGTTACCAAGAGTGGGCTAACAAGGCTCTGGGATTATTCCCCCCCGTAGGCAACAAAGTCTACATGCCTAAGTATTCCTTTAAAGCGCGCTACGCATCCGACGGAACTCTTGTTGTCCCGGCGGCCAAGATAGCACGAACATACTTCGAAGAATCTGTAGAAGCGCCCTCACTTGGAAAGAGAACAGATAGTGGTGATCCCGTTTGTCTATGGAGTTAGCCTCACACACGGAAACAGTGTTGTCAAGGCTAATCAACAGCTTGTGTTTTCTTCTCCCAAAAAAATTCGCCGCCTGTGCAAACCTGTAGAAACCGTCGAAAGTCGTACTCCTCGCGCGCGCGTCAAATACCCAAGCCGTGCTACGTCGACTGTGTGGGCAGCGTTGTCAATAAGACTCCGGTGCAGTAAAACAGCTCCTACACAGGAGAGACAGGCCGCCTCCAGAATAAATGCCTGATGGAACTAGCAAGCAAGCTCACGTCGTTAGCAGGTGGCGCGCTGTCACCACACAGCGCCTCTTTGGGCTGCCCCACGCTTGAATGATCTTTAGATTCTATTGTGTTTTATTGCTCACAGAATAAACGGCATATACTATTTATATACAGGAGAAGGTTTCGGACTCAAAGACTGCACGGGACCTCCTATAATACAACCATCAACAAGTAATTGTGATAACCAACAGTGGTTACAGTAATATGTCGAAACAGACGGTTGAATGTGCATCCCTCACGACCGAAAGAAGACACGCATTTTGGAATCTTTTATAATCAGAAAGAAAGGGAGCGTATTTATTAGGTAACAATCTGTTTCGCATCTCGATAAATAGATTCTGTTTAAAACACGATTAGTTATCGGTAAAAATATTACGCGCCAAATAAAAATGTTATGGCCGTCTTAAACCGTTTGACATTTTTTCAGGGAGTTTTTTTTTACTTTTTCCCTGTTTATATTTATATTTATGTATATTTTGTGCCTTAAGAGTATGTAAAGTTGTTAATATTGAACTGCTCACAAGGAACTAATTTTTATAGGTTTCGAATAGTATTCGGGCGATGAAGCCTAGGGGCACACAAAGAGCTGCGGGACTACAAAATGTACAAAAAAACCGTCAACTGCAGCAAAACACGTTTTTGAATGTTAAGGTCTCCCTGTTGTATTCCTTTCTATCTTCCTTTCTTCCTTCCTATTTCTCTCCTCTCTTGCTTACACTGAATCTGATGCAGTTACCAAATTAACAATTCACTTTTGCCTCCGTCTCCACTCTACTGAGTTTGGGCATAAATTTCGTCGTCACTAACTGTACCACTAGAATGTTACAACATCGTTTTTAAGGGGACTGCAAAAAACACTTTCCTTTCAGAGGACGACATAAATTGCAATAAGTTGCGATGCCCATAAGAGCAAATGCATGTAAAAGAAGGCGCATTCGACGCAGGCTTACACCGAGCAAGTACGTCCACACCTTCGGAAACACACCTTCAAACACACATCGTACTTGCTCGATGTAAAACTGCGTCGAATGCGCCTTCTTTTACCCGCATTTGCTCTTATCTTGATAAGCACGAGCTTAAGTCGCTTACAGATGATAAAGACGGAGGGTTTGCTTTCATGCCTAGTAATGGGTATGTCAAGAAAGCTGTGAATGCAATTAACGGCATTTTCTTCCTCCCCAAAGATGTCTCATTCGGCCCTGTCAAATCTGAGGCAACGAAGCTATGCAATAGGCTTGAAGTGGGTCAACTAGCTCAAAAATTGAGAAGACCAAAAATTCTACCCTAGAGTTGTTCTCTGTGAAGACGCACAAGGTCGATTGGCATTTTCGAGCTATTAATTCGGAGGATAACACCTGGCAGAACGCCCTTTATATTTTTAAAGGAAAAGTTAAACTTGCTTCGTGTAGAAGACCCTTTCCTTATCAGGGAGTCTTTTGCTGTGTTGGCGGTTTTCTTGAACTGTTGCCGCTGTACCTGAGATCAAAGTTTGTGGCCTGGGAAGGTACAATTCTACTCCATACAGATAAAATTTGCACAGAATCATGTATTGCCCTGTACTGAGAAATCTGTTATTAGCACATTATGGCAGAGCAGTGTCTAGTTGCCCTCTGGAGTGGGATATGCTAAATATTTTCCTGTACATGGATAACTTTTTAGTCTTACCTAATTGTAGCCTCGAACGTTTCGATCAGCATGTTTTGAGTGCCTTGTCGATTTTTCAAACTTACATAAAACCTTTTAAACTCACGGATCAAACACTTGTTTAGAATTTAGTGAAGTTCTCGATCTTAGGTTGTTTTTTTTCTTTGATCATGTCTGCTGGACATGCGACCCGAGGGGTGCAAAAGCGCTGTTGCCGTTTTTGTGAGCACATTCAAAATTAGTGAAGAGAGGAACGAGAAGAAATTTGCAAGAAGAAATGCTCTTGCAAAACTTTGTAGCCACAAGGCTGAAGCCAGCTTCAGAGCGCAGACGACGCGCCATTTAGATTGAGGCTACCCTGAGCACGTGTTGGCTTCTGTTGCAGAAGGGATGCTTAAGCCCAAAAAGCAGAAGTTTTGCTCGCAACCACAAGACCAACAACAAAGGCCTAAGGAAAAAGTGGCTGTGATCCTGCACCTTCATGGCGTGTCGTGCAACTTAAGAAGGATAGCCAACAGAGCGGGCATACAAGTGTGCTTTTCTGCCCCAAAGAAACGGTCGGCCATCTGTAGCATTACCCCGGGTTCGGGGAGGGAAAAATCATCGTGTCATATGAAGCAGCGAACGCCCCTAGTTGATTGCGTTGAAGGCGTAGTTTACGACCCGCCTTTAAATTGTTGAACAAGGTTTAATGGCAATGAAGGAAAGTTTGACATTGACCTAATGCACCCGTACGGCTACAAAGGTAACCTTACCCCACCTCGGGGATTTCCCCTAAATCTGCTCGAATATATCGGTCAAATCGGAAGATGCCTGAATGATCGCCTGCGGGAGCACCGTAATAATGTTAAAAATAAAAAGGCTGGTCATCTCGCCACTCACTGTGACACCTGCGGCTGCTAACCGCTGTTTGAAGATTGCCGCGTTATCGACAGAAGCGTGAACATACTATCTCGGGAAATTTTAGAGGCCGCTGAGGTTGAACGCCTAGGGGAGAATTCCGTCAGTATAGCCTCAATCGCACATGTGCCGATAATGGTTAACTGTCTGGTTGGTGCTATGCTTTTTCATGCCCATTTTTTATGTTTCTTTAGATGTTCGGTTTTCTTCAATGTCGTTTATATTTGGAGCCGTTGGAGAAAATAAAATTTATTTGTAAGTCAGCGCTTCGTGTGTCCTTTTGATTTCGTCTTTGTCTCGTCTTTTACACTGTGGTTCAACATGCATCACCAACTCGCCCAAGTTTTCGCATTGCTAAATATATTCAAAACCTTTTTCTTTGTGTTTGAAGCAATATTAACAATGTAAATATCACCGCGCGGACACGAAGCTAGCAGTGAATAAACGGAGCCACATGTGAGCGAATCTGGCACCATTTTTAATTGCCTCCTAGTGCTCATCTGAGGATGTCAATTTGTTGACACGAAATCAAAGAATGTTAGTACATTTTGGCACTGTAGTAAAATATCACATTTTCGTCGGCCTCGCTCTCCTTAAGTCTTTCACTGTTTACTCTCACACTCACCCACCTGAAGCGCGTACTCGCCCGTAACGTCCAGATCACTCCGTACGTGGCCGACATCTTCATTTATTTTCCTTCAAGATTACGGAGGGCAGCTCTAAGCAAACTTCAGAAGGTGCTCGCACAAATTCGAAAGTGCAGCTAGAAGGTGCTGCATACCAAGAGCCTAAAAGACTCCATCTTTCCTCAGAAAAAACCATAGCCATGGCAAACACCCGAAAATGCATACTTTTACCCCCAGTGGCCGGCTTCAGCCATGCGTATGGAACCAAAGATATTTTAGCATCCTGTTAGACCAAAACCTCTCCTGGCCCCATATAGGTAAGGGGATACGGACGCCAATCTAAACTGCCTAGCAGATTATTGGGTATCTCGCTCGCATCCACTGAGGAAGCGACTGTCACTCTGTGTTTGCGCTGTCATGGTGTACGTTGATGGTGCGTTGCGCTACGGTCTGCCTGTAGCTATCACTTACAAATAAAAGACGACTGGAGAAGGCCAGGAATAACTGTCTTAGAGACTGCCTCGGGTTTCCTAAAGGCTTGTCGTCTTCTGGAACAATTGCTCAATCGGATAGCCTCCCCTCGGACGTACTACGGTTTCCAGAAACGCTCTGGGTCACTTGAAGCACAGGCTACAACAAAAACCCATTTGCCCATGTTGCCCTTCAAAACTACAATTGTTGCTTTGGGCAAACAATTAAAACATTTAACGTTTAAATTCCAACTCAAGCGAGCAGATCATGCCCCGCAACTTCATGCCCTGACTCTGAAGCCGTTCGCATAAAATCATTCATACCTGGAGCTGATTCGAAAAAGAATATGCCTCAAATTGGCCTACTTCTGATTATGCTTGCACACATAAAGAGGAGTTATTCGGCAGTGACTCACGTTTATACAGATGGATCGGCAGACCTTGAGGGTAGTTCCTCTGGAGTTTTTGTTCTATCTGCTGACAAGGCATTGTCCTATCGGCTTGAGCGATTGACTTCTCCTCTTTTCGGAAGAGCTATACGCGATTAGAAAATCCCTTCGACACATTCTCCTCCAGCCAGCGACATACTAGAACGCCTTCTGCGATTCGAGAGCAGCTCTTGAAAACCTGCAACGTGCTAGCTTTTTCAGTTTTTCCGAACATGCTTAGAGGGACATGAATATTGTCATCATCTCGCATACTTAGCTGGGCAGCGGGTAAACCTCCAGTGGAATCCAGGGTAGAGTGGCCTTTCTTGAAATGAGAAAGCGGATGAGGCTGCCCGCAGGGGATGTAAATAAGGAACATAAAGATTTTCATAAAACGTGATGCCTTATCAAACATAAAGACACTAGCTTTGACGAAAAGGAATGGTTCATGGTCCCGGCAGGGGTACTATCACTATTTTTTACATGAGATAGATCCCTGTATTAAAATGAGGCTGCCAGAACGTCTACCCCGCCTACTGAAGACGTCACTCCGTAAGCTTTTTCTTAACGCAGCATTACTAACTCCTACCAACATGGAATAGGCCAGAAATCAAGGTCATACTGTGGCTCAACCCAAACAGCTGAAACTGGGGCTCAACCCAAACAGCTGAAAGATATTACTGCAGTGTTCTGCGTATGCCGAATCAATATGCCATTCACAGCTTAGAATTTACTGCCAACAACGTTGACCAATGTTATTGAGAATATTACTTGGACCATGGCCCTCGCCTACTGCTCAACGCAAAGCCCTCTCTGCACTATGCGACTTTCTCCAGGAAATTATTTTGTTTACTACGTTGTATTCTCTCTGCAAATTCAAGAAACTTTTAAATCAATGCCGTGAAGCAGGGCCGTATTTTTTATTCTTTTTTTCTTCAGCTACTCTTCTTGCCTACACCTATTACCTTTTTTCTTCACATCCTTTCCCTGTAGAGTACCATGCGGGCAAACACATTTCACCAAACCTGTCCACGTTCTTCTCTTTACCAAGCAGTCTCTCTCTCCTCTTTCTCGGCGCGGGCCCTTTTTGTTTTATAGAAAAAAAAGGCTCCAGAAATATCACCTATTTAACAGAATTCCATCTGGCTCTACTTCAGCAATTTGGTTTCACCCTGCAAAGGCCTAACAGTATCCGTGAGGGTTAGCTGCAGATAAAAACTGAACGACAGCTAGTTTTTCCCCTCCAGGGTTATTTCTACAGATTGCTGCGACAGTGTAGTGTTGCCAAAACCTTTATTTCAATATGCGGCAATGTGACTGCTTAACTATTAATAAGGTGCTCCTCGTGTCATTTTCATCAAGGAAAAGACATTTTGTATAAAGGAAACAAGGGGCAGTAAGGTTACCTGCACAATGTGAATACTAGTTTTGTGTCTTCTTGTGGTCTTGTGGCGTAAACTGCTGAACATGCGCTTCCTCTGGATGGCCATTTGCATTCGCCGACTCATAGCGTGCGGAACGCCACGCAACGCCGCAAACTCCACAACAAAATTGGCAGCGACTTAGCGCGGCTATGCCACGGTAAGTTTAGCATTAGCTAAGGTTCAGCAGGTTTTTCTTAGCTTTTATGGTTCTCGAGGATAAGCTTGAGTATCATGATTACTACTGCTTCAATGACCCACACAAGGTATACGTATTATGTGACACATGTATATTTATCGTTGAATAACGTAAAGGTTATTCAACAATGGACCCTATTCACACGATCAATCAGGTGATAGAGAAGTGCGCTGAGTATACTGAATTCCTATATATAGCCTTCATAGATTATGGGAAAGAATTTGACTCGGTCAAAACCCTAGCAGTCATTCAGGCATTACGGAACCAGGGGGTAGATGAGCATTATGTAAGAATACTAGAGGATATCTACAGTGGGTCTACAGCTACCATCATTCTCCATAGGGAGAGCAGTAAAATACCTATAATGAAGGGTGTCAGACAAGGAGACACAATCTCTCCAATGTTATTCACAGCATCCTTACAAGAAGTATTCAGAACGTTGGATTGGGAACAGGTGGGAGTAAGGGTTAATGGAGAATACCTCAGTAACGTCAGATTTGCTGATGACGTTGCCTTGCTAAGCAACTCGGGGGACGAATTGCTAAGCATGCTTTCCGCACTGGGCGAACAGAGTAGAACCGTGGGTCTGAAAATTAATATGCAGAAAACTAAAGTAATGATCAATAACCTCGGGACAGCACAGCAGTTTGAGATAGGTGGCGAGGCAGTGGAAGTGGTAAGCGAATATATCTACTTAGGCGAAGTTGTGACCCCAGATCCCAACCATGAGGCAGAGAAAATAGAAGGATCAGAATGGGGTGGGGTGCATATGGCAGATATTCTCAGATGATGAATTGCAGCCTACCATTGTCGCTGAAGAAGAAAGTGTATGACAGCTGCATCTTACCGGTACTCACTTACGGGGCAGAAACTTGGAGGCTCACTAAGATGGTTCAACTTAAATTGAGAACGACTCAGCAGGCAATGGAGCGGAAAATGATAGGTGTAACATTAAGGGACAAGAAGAGAGCGGAGTGGGTCAGGGAGCAAACTGGTGTTAAAGACGTATTAGTAGAGATTAAGAAAAAGAAATGGACGTGGACAGGGCATGTAATGCGAAGGCAAGATAACCGCTGATCATTAAGAATAACAGAGTGGATCCCTAGAGAAGGCAAGCGTTGCAGGGGTCGGCAGAAAGTTAGATGGGCAGATGAGATCAAGAAGTTTGCGGGGATAAATTGGTCACAGTTGGCACAGGACCGAGGTAATTGGAGAATAATGGGAGAGGCCTTTGCCCTGCAGTGGGCGTAGATAGGCTGGTGATGACGATGATATTTATCAAGCGACTTCGGCCCACCGTCACCAATTGTCCCATAGCTAAGCTGGTTCCACAGACGCACACCGGTGTTGCTGTGACACACGAGCCATCGATTCCACACCTGGCGACCCTTCGCATGATCATCAAGTGGAGCGGGCCGCCATGTGCGGAACGGAGGTCGGCAAGACGCTGGGGGCGTGGATTGTGTGAGAGACGCTGGGCGGGGAGCAGCGTTTTGTGTGGCGTCTGATATTATTGCTCCTCGCGCGAGCGTAGCACGGCTCTCTAGGAGCCACGCTAAACTGCTCAACCTCAGCCAATGTAGCTCACGCTACAAAAATTGCGCCTGGGAGGGCTTCTCTTGCACGGATATACAGAAAGCTAGTTTCCGTTTGGAAAAACACCGACTGTAACAGATTCATGGCGCGGCGAGAGCCTGAGACAGGTAGGAATCTCACAGGCGAAGTCTTAATTGTCTAGTTTTTATAAAACACCAGGACGCGCCTTCACGAGCATACACTCACATAAATGCGGTTAACGTTTAGGAGAACGCCCTGACCAAATGCATGGCTCATGCCCTGCACAATTGTTGACTTGGGAATATGCCAGTTTCTTCGGAAACAGTCTATCCTAACATGGTATGCAGCTGCAGCTACAAGGGCGCCACGTTTGCACAGGGTGCCGAAACCAATCTTTTTCGGCCAACGTGATCCCACACGATACCATTATTTCAGAAATACAGAACCGGGCAGCAGGCTAAATCATACTCGCCGGCATTAGGAGAAAATAGTTTGGGCAACACGTCTAAGCCGCATTACCAGACTATCGCCTTTTGGAATGTCAAACCAATCCTCCCCTATCTCCCAACCAAGACGTTTCCTTGTACTGTGGCCATGATCACCCAATTTCACTTTGCCACTGCGTTTAGTTACGTTACGTTGCCGGGTATTTTGTGACTACTTGTGGTGAATATTGGTTACGTACCGTAAAGCGGGATAGCCCGCGACAACGAGTTTCCTTTGCTGGTGAGATCACCGCTACATCATCAATCTTGAGCATTGTATCGTATCTTGGGCACCCAACTCTATTGTGCCGCGCACGCGCAGTTTCTCTGGCAGCAAGCGCACGTGTCGAAGATTGCCACTCAACAGCATATCTGTTGGAAGGTGAAAGACACGCCTTCTTCCAAATACTATGTATGCAGTAGGTGTGTAATAAACGTGGTTCTTTTCCCCCACTGCACCGGCGTGGCATGTTTGGCGTTATACACAAAACAATACATGGTGTCAGAAGTGGAATGCGGATCCAAGTACGGTTTTGATCTTCGACGGGCAGCAAAGACGACGCAATGGATTCATTGAGGCCGCCTGGCTCTTTGAGCACGACATGAGAAGCCGGCAAGAATTGGCAGACGTTCAAGCAGAGCTTCGAGCTTTTCCTGGCGGCATCGGAACCGAATGAGAAGCAGCGATCTGTGTCGTCGAAGACAGCGCTCCTTCTTAGTTTTGCCGGTGAGGACGCCATCGAGATATTCAACACGCTGAGCTTCGCAGAAGGCGACGACAAGACCGACTACACGACGGTCATCAAGAAGTTGGACGACTACTTCGCACTGCAGACCAAGGAAGTGCATGAGCGCTGCATTTTTCGGAAGAGAGTTCAGAGCCAAGGGGAGCCATTTGAACACTTCTTGAGAGACCTGAAGAAACAGGCGCGGGCGTGCAACTTTGGCGCGCTTCTCGATTCCATGGTCCGAGACTAAATTGTTTACGGAACCAACGATAACAAGGTGCGGGAAAAGCTGCTCAGAGACTGCGAGCTGACTTTGCAGAAGGCTCAGCACGTATGTAAGGCAGCCGAAACATCGGCTCTACACCAAGAAGCCTGGGCACGAGACCAACAGGAAGTACACGCCGTCCGCAAGGTAATCTCGACACCCGAGACAGGGCAATCCATGGTCTACAAATGCTCCAAGTGCGGACGCAGGCATCAGCCAAGAAGCTGTCCCGCCTTCTTACGAACGTGCAGGAAATGCCAAAGAAGAAACCACTTTGCGATTTGTTGCAGGACCGCTGCAATGGTGGGTGAAATTCAAAATCGCGAAGACGACTTCAGCGTTCTAGAGGTGTCTGCAAGAGGCGTAATAAGCCAACGGGACTGGATGGTTCGAGCTCAAGTCAACAACGTGTCTGTCGAGCTAAAGATCGACACTGGATCTCAGGCTAACTTGCTTCCCTTTGGAATATACGGCCGAATTCGCCCCAGTCCTGAAATGAAGCCAAGCAGCGCGGTGCTTCACTCATACGGTGGAGGCACAATCAAGCACCACGGAATCATCAGAACGGAAGTTACGCTAGGGGATCGAACTGTTCCTGTCGAATTTTTTGTGGTATGTAAAGGTGGTCAGGCAATCCTGGGCCTTCAAGCAACCGAACACCTTGGCTTGGGCTGCTGTCACGCGTTTACAGCGTATCGCACGACGGCTGCGAAGGACTTGTGAAGGACTTTCGTCACCTTTTCAGCGGGACCGGCTGCGTTCAAAGAGCATATCACATGGTTCTTCGAGACGACGCCGTGCCAGTCATTCAACCTGTCCGACGCGTGCCATTGGCCCTGACAGAACCATTACGAGGAGAACTCGAGAGGATGGAGCGTGCTGGCATCGTTACAAGAGTCACCGAGCCTACTGACTGGGTGAGTCCTCTGGGGATAGTTCAGGAGAGGAACGGAAAAATTCGTCTTTGCATTGACCCTGGGAGAATAAACGAGTGCATAAAGAGGGAGCACTACACGATGCCGCGGCGAGAAGACATCGAAGCCGAGTTAGCTGGTGCTACAGTGTTCACCCGCTTAGACACTAACTCTGGATTCCACCAAATCCCTTGGATGACGCCACATCGCGGATTTGCACCTTTTCCACCCCGTTCGGTCGCTACCGCTTTTTGCGATTGCCCTTCGGCATATCGTCCGCCTCGGAGGTCTTCCAAAAAACGCTGAATGAAATTTTCGAAGGTCTTCCCGGCGTGAAGATATACGTAGACGACATTCTGGTATGGGGCTCGTCAGTTGAAGAGCACAATGAGCGTCTTAAATCTGTGTTGCTAGCAGCAGAACGCGGTGGATTAACCTTCAACCCTGATAAGTGCAGTATCGGCGCGCACCAAATCGAGTTTCTTGGAGATGTGGTCGATAAAGCAGGCATCAGGCCAAGCTCGGCACTGATAAACTGCATGCTGCACATGCCGACCCCAGGGGACAAGCTGGCGGTGCAAAGGATGTTAGGCGTCGTCAATTATTTCAGCAAGTTTCTGCCTTCGTTAGCTCAGAGAACAGCTCTTTTGAGGAGCTTGATTAGGCAAGATGCCGTTTTCGAATGGACCGACAACCATGCAAAAGAATGGAAAGAACTGTGTGACTGCCTAAGCAAACAGCCCTTGCTGTCGATATTCGATCCGGCCAAAGCAACAAAAGTGTCTTGCGATGCGTCACGGGACGGGATCGGTGCCGCGTTGTTGCAGTGTCACAACGACACATGGAGGCCTGTGGCTTATGCGTCACGAGCGCTTACCGAAACACAGCAGCGATACTCTCAAATTGAAAAGGAGGCGATGGCCGTGGTGTTTGGCTGCGAAAGATTTAATCACTTCGTCTACGGCCGACAGTTCACGGCTGAAACAGACCACCGCCCTTTGATCGCTATCTCCCAGAAGGCAATTGGCGACATGCCTCCGAGGTTGCAAAGATTTTTTTTGAGATTGCTGCGTTATGACGTTGAGCTCAAATTTGTTCCAGGTAAGCAGCTCCTCCTGGCCGACATGCTGTCACGTGCCACAACAGAGACCACTGCGTGCGACCTCGACAGCAACGATGTAGAGGTACATGCTGTGAGTATAGTCTCTTCCCTCGTAAGTGAGGACACATGGAGGCGGCTGGCGACAGAAACGACTAGATACGAACAGCTGAAACATGTGCTGAGTGATCTAGAAGTTGGAAAACGGTTGGAGGGGCCATGGAAACCATTCGAGGGAGAGCTATCGCATGGAAAAAAAATACTGCTGAAAGACTGCAAAGTGGTTATTCCGGCTGGCTGAATGAAAAAACGGTTGGAGGGGCATGGAAACCATTCGAGGGAGAGCTATCGCATGTAAAAGGAGTACTGCTGAAAGACTGCAAAGTGGTTATTCCGGCTAGCATGAAACGTGAGACACTGGAAAGGGTTCACCAAGGGCACCTAGGAATTAACAAGAGCAAATCGAGAGCACGACGCCTTGTGTTTTGGCCGGGAATAAACTCGGACATAGAATCGTTCGTCCGGACGTGTTCTATCTGCAAAAAGTATGCGTACAGCCAGCCTCGGGAGCCTTTACTGATGCGCCCTGTGCCCGACCAACCGTGGTATCGCGTCGGCATGGACAATTTTCGAGTACGGCGGGAAGTCGTACCTATGTTTTTATGACGCCATGTCAAACTTTCCCGAAGTTGAACTGCTGAAAGACACCTCGGCCAAAACGGTAGTAGACGTAGCAAGTTCAGTCTTTGCCAGGCACGGCATACCCATAGAAGTTTGTTCTGACAATGGTCCTCAATTTTCCAGTCGTGAATTCGCATTGTTCTCACGACTGTACGACTTTAAGCATGTCACGTCTAGTCCAGGATACCCCCGTTCTAACGGACTGGCTGAAAAGGGCGTCCAGATAACTAAACGCATCCTGAAGAAAACGACAGAGGCGAAACAAGATTTCTGGTTGGGACTTCTTGCTTTCAGGACCACTCCACTTGAGTCAGGCCCCTCGCCTGCTGAGCTGCTGATGGGGCGACGGCTCCGCACAACCATTCCCGACGTTCAAGGCAACCCCAGTCGCGAGGTAATCAGGCGCCTCCAGACGGACCATTCTAGAGGACCAATGGTACCTCTGAACCCAGGAGATTCGGTCCGGATCAAGAAGGGTGCATGGGCGACGAAAGCGCAAGTCCTCGGACATTCCGGTCACCCCAGGTCGTATACAGTCGTCACGGAAAACGGCAGGGTGTTGAGACGCAACCGCCAGCACCTACTACTGACCAGGGAGCCCTTTCGACGCGACGACCAGGACGACAATGAAGATGACGTCGAGGCAGGGCCCGCAGCCGCGACAATGCCTGCTGAGCCTGCTGCCCCCACAAGTGTCTCATCCACACCGGCACTGAGAAGGTCCCTGAGACAACGTCGACCGCCTGAACGTTTGGCCTACTACCAGAACTTCGTGCAAGTGCCTTAAACTAGTGCCTCAAAAATTTCATTAGTGTCGTCTGTAATTTCTTTGTTATTTCTTGTTTTTGTAACGGAGGAAGATGTATCGTATCTATCGTAACTTTTATGTGCCGCGCACGCGCAGTTTCTCTGGCAGCAAGCGCACGTGTCGAAGATTGTCACTCAACAGCATATCTGTTAGAAGGTGAAAGACACGCCCTCTTCCAAATACTATATATGGAGTAGGTGTGTAATAAACGTGGTTCTTTTCCCCCACTGCACCGGCGTGGCATGTTTGGCGTTATACACAAAACGATACAAGCATCGGTTGCCTTGGCAACCTGACACATGTACCTCCCGAATTCAGTTGCGCTATGTGAAACAACCAGACCGGCGATCCTCGTTAACTAGGCGGTCACACCTTACATGTGGGGAATCAGGCGTACCACTCACTTCCCTTGTGAAGTTCGAGATGCGTTTGGAATCGAAACAATACAGGAGGCTTGAGCATAAAGGTGGTAGTGAACCGCGTTTCTCTCTCCAAAACACACATTCGTGCTGTACATCAGGTCAGCTGGTCCTCCATTCATCTAGACGGGGACCGCCACCTGTTTGGCCAAAGGACGTGATCACATCCCACGGCTACCCCGGTTTCGCCTGGCGGGTGTTCCTCGTCTTAACAGCGAAGATTTTGCGCGAATTGTTTGTGTACGGTGTCCGAAGATTTAGAATACCACAAACATGCGAGCGCTAGCGCACGAGTGCCTAGAGCGCACGTTCTTCAAGCTAGGCATACACACTTAGGTAGTTTGGCATTAGGGGAGGCAATAATGGCCATAAGAGAGCTTGCAAATAGGGAGTTTGGCAATTGGAAATAAAAAAATTAAAGTTTGCCGCATGGATCGAGGGCACGTTCGTCAAGCCAAGCATTTGCAATTAAGGAAAGTAGACAAAATTGACACAGAACCACTTCAGCGTTCACCTTATCGTGGCAACACTTTTTAGGAACAAGAAATGCCTGTGATTGCGTATGCCTCTCGATCGTTCTTCCTCGTTTCGTCGTACGGGTGCGCTCTGGGCTGCAGATGAGCCGCGAGTTGCATGTAGAAGCTGCTGTAGCTGATCATTGACTCCACATGACCCGGCTGCGGATAGTTTGCACGGACGTGGAAGAGGGCGCACTTGAAGCAGCTCGGCGTGCAATTGGTTTTGATACAATGGCTCACTCTGGTCTTCCTCAAGCTAACGACATTAAAATGTCTTGCTGCTGACGTCAACAACAATAACACAACAGAACTAAGACGGAAATTTGTATCCCTCAATGACCACCGACATGAGCTTGGCTATTCAAGCCTTGCGTGTGATTGCAAGTGCCATATGTCGGGGGATCCCTGGAGAGGAGATGCACCAACCACTCTAACTAAAAACATTACAAACAAAAATAAAGTTAGATGTGGGAATGCCAGGAACGAACCAATAAACGAAGGCAGCGCATAAACAGTGGGGCATCATGGCGGAACAAGATAGCGCACTGGCCAACCAACTAGAGAACAGCGCGCAGGAAACAAGTGACTGGATGACCAAAGCGGACACGAAAAGGCAACGGGCTAATCAGAGAGTCCTGCGATCAAGTCCAGAGGGGTTAGAAGCAGGGCACACAAGGAGAAAGGAGGAGCGTGGCAGAAGGAGGCGGGAGGAACCCGTCAGGAACAAGCCAGGCGGACGCGACGATGCCATCGATAATCTTATTCGAGTCTGGGCAGAAGCGGGCCGACTTCGAATCGGCAGCGGCGTCCTAGGCGCTCCACCCACCTGTATTTTGGAAGCCCCAGCGTCATCAGGTTGGGCACCGGCAGTTCAGCGTCGACGCTCAGTCGACCGTCGCTACGGCGGCCCTGATGGGCTACGTGTGTGAGAGACCTACCTGGGACCTCTAGCGGCAGCGGCTACCACGCGGTAGCACCAAGGGAACACGTCGGGATGCACGGAGCCGACGCGGTCCCGGAACGACCGCGCGCATCGAGAGACAACGACTACTACCACCGAGTCGAGGCCACGCGACGGGTGGTACACGCCAGCGCCAACGCTGAGGGTAGGCCACTCCAAAAGGTATGCGGTCGTAGGACACAACTACATAGTTGTGATGGTAGAATGGTCACCTGGAAGGTGATAGAATGAGTGAATTCGATCTAACGGTGTAGTAAGTAATTGTAGAGACGTTAGCATTGCGTTTGGCGATATTTTGTTAAAGGTTCAATGTACCTGTTTTGTACAATTTATTTTTTAACTGCTTGGCTTTAGGGTCCACTGAGTGGTGGTGTATTGAATGTGTCTTTTGTCAAACCCGCTATGATGCTCACCTTTATGCCAGTTTCCTGCAAACTACGTTGGACCCAGGCTCGCCTTGGGTATCTACTGAAATGTACTTCTCTCAATGCTTCTCTCTTGCCTGAATTTGGCGTAAGGCATAAAAGTTTTTTTGATTTTGCTTTTTTTAGTCTGCTTATAAGGAAGCAACAGGATAACTTCTACACATGCCGGTGTTTTGGGAACGACGTTACGACTGTGGCACTAAAATATAACAAGTGGCCATTATAAACCAGTGCATTGTTATTTTCATCTGGAACAAATTAGTTACGCCAATTACAGTTGCAAGTTTCAAATTGCAAGTTTCAATGGATGGCCACAGACAAACGGTGATCAGTGGGATAAACCGGAGAAATGAATACAGTCCGAACTTTAGTGAATGCGCGGAATTTGATGCTACGTCTGCCATATTTTGCCATCTGTGTGTAGATTCCTTCCGAGCGCACGCGCGACAGCTGCCAAATAATTGTTCTGTTTGCGCAGTTGGCGAATGGTGTGATACGAATTCGTCACAACTGTACGTATAGAGGTAATGAACATTTTATGTCTTATTTACATGGCTTGTCGCGTCAGAAACCCATTCCAAGAGACCCACTTTTTTGGCAATGACGTCATTGCATGACGTCAGAAATATAAAACTCTTCCAATGGTCCGAGTTGAACCTGGGTTTCTCGCAGTACAAGGATGACGTGTATTTATATGACAAAAATTTTCCGGAATTTATTCTTTCCCGAAGGCATTTGAATTTGTAGAGGGACGCATGGTCATGCACCATTATACAATAACAAATTGGAAACACTCTCTTTGATGATGATGATGATGGTTAGATGTTTATGGCGCAAGGCCAACTGGGGCAAAGAGCGCCAAAACAATAGTCATATATGAGTGGTGAAACCTTAAACACTAAGTAAAGTCAGCAAAAACAAAAGTAAAATCACAAAACGACAATGAGCATGGCTGGTGTATAGGGCTAGATTTCATGATGCGTGATAGAAGATGAGGTTTAAAAACTTAACGTCTGACAAATAATCAACCACACGTTTCACAGAAACACTGGCATCAATACCTAGAAACAGCGATGGATGTAGTGGGATATGTCGTCTGTAGAGTTCTCTGAAGTGTTTGGGTCGTGTTGTGTGAAGTGCCTTACATTGTATGAGGATGTGGGTCACGAATAGGGCCTCTCCCCACCTGCTGCACAGAGGTCTTGGAGATCCAGTGAGAAGGTGCGAGTGTGTTGCATGAGTGTGCCCTATCCATAATCTGGCCAAGGCGACTTCAGTGTATCTATTTCGTATGTTGGTGGTTTATGGTCCCAA
The DNA here is from genome assembly GCA_013339765.2 of Haemaphysalis longicornis. NCBI lineage: Eukaryota > Metazoa > Arthropoda > Arachnida > Ixodida > Ixodidae > Haemaphysalis > Haemaphysalis longicornis. The sequence continues at coordinate 23,150 of JABSTR010002254.1, forward strand.
GTGTGGTTTTATTACGTGTAACTTGTTGTCTGTTTGTTCGCTCCAGTGTGGTTGCCATGTTTAGCGAAGTTGTTGTCTGATGTGTGGTTTCACGTCGGTGTAGGGTAATGTGGTTATGTCTAGTGTATTCAAGAGTGTAGCAGCAGCCATTCGGTCCGCTGCTTCGTTCCTGGCTATACCACAGTGGCCAGGGACCCAGCAAAGGACTAGTTCAAATTTGTGGACATACACAGACATAATACCTTTGACTATTAGATTTACAACATGATTTCTTGAAGACTTTGTTGCCGACAACGCCCGCACGACACTGAGGGAGTCCGTATATATAATGGATTGTGGGATGTGACTTTGAAGGATATGATTAACAACAAGAAGTACACCATAAGCCTCTGCCGTAAAGATACTGGTATTACTATTAAGAGTTCTTGTGACATTAAGGCCGGGCCCATGCGCCGCGCAGGACACAGAGGTGGCAGTTTTAGAGGCGTCCGTATAAAATTCAGAAAATTGATACTTCTGCTGCCAATACAAGAAGTGCTGCAGAATTCCACATGTGGGAGCTCGGTTTTTATCTACATGTGTAAAAGATGTGTCGCTTAAGACAGGGCGGAGATGCCATGCTGCTATAAAATCTGTTTGAGAACTTTGTATGGTGTCTAAAAAGGAGGCAGAAAGCTCTGACGCTTCCTCTCTAACTCTGTAAGAGAAGGGCGCAGAGAACGATGGTCGGTTTAGGAGTAGTGCAGTCTGAGACGTATCATAAAAAGCTGATTTAAAAAGATGGTGTGGCATAGATGAAATTTTAAAAGCACAAAGGAGATCTGTGTATGCTCGCTGACGTGGTAGGTTCCACTTATTACACTCCACATAGAGGCTTTCGACCGGGCTAGTCCAGAAAGCGCCACATGCCAACCGGAGCTCCAGATGAAGCACTGGGTCCAGCATTTTGAGGGATGCCTTACTTGCTGGCCCATAAACAACACTTCCATAGTTTAATCGTGAACCTATCAGCCTAGTAAAAACACGTAAAAGAAGTTGTTTGTCAACCCCATATGAAGAGTGGGAGAGAACCTTGAGTATATTCATAGCCTTTAAGCATTTATGTTTGTGTTGCTTTATATGTGGAATGAACGAGAGCTTTTCGTCAAGGACTACACCTAAAAACTTGTGTTCATTTCTGACTGGAATTCAGACACCATTGAGTTTGATGTCTGGATCCGGCCGAATGCCACGCCTTTTCGAAAACAAAACACAAGTACACTTCACTGGATTAAATTTAAAACCGTTGCCATCTGCCCAGCCAGCTAGCTTGTTAACACCAAGCTTGACTTGGCGCTCGCAGATAGACAGGTTACACGACCTAAAGGATAATTGCACGTCGTCTACATAGATTGAGCAGGAAATGGTTGGTGGCAGAGCCTTCCGAAGAGAGTTTATTTTTACAACAAAGTGCAACTCAAAACTCCACCTTGCGGAACACCGTTTTCCTGCACATGAACTCTAGAGAGTGCAGTTCCTACTCGCACGCCAAACGTTCTTTCAGAGAGGTAACTGGCAAGCGTGTTCCACATGTTACCCGACATACCAAAGGACTTCAGATCGCTGAGGATGCCGTACCGCCAAGCAGTGTCGTACGCCTTTTCAAGATCAAAGAATTCTGTCATACAGTACTGCTTAGTGAGGTAAGCATCTTTAATATATGACTCTAACGCAACGAGTTGATCGTTCGTAGATCGCCCCGCCCTAAAGCCCGCCTGGCAGCTCTCGAGAAGACCGTTGTACACTAAGAAGTACACGAGTCTTCTGTTTATCAGCTTCTCGAAGAGCTTACACAGGCAGCTTGTCAGGGCAATCGGGCGATAACTGGCGGGAGAAGAAGGGTCCTTCCCTTTCTTTAGGAAAGCCACTACTATGGCCTCCCTCCAAGAGCGTGGGAAGTGCCCCGAAAGAAATATTTAATTGTAGAGGTGAAGAAGTGTTTCAAGTGTGTCTGCATGTAAGTGTTGTATCATTTTGTATGAAATGCTGTCTGCACCTGGAGCTGAAGGTTTACAAGTACCGAGTGCGACCTTCAGCTCATGAAGTGAAAAGGGGGTGTTATAGAATAAGTTCGACTTATTAGTGTCTCGCAAGGACTTCTTTGTGTTTAATGAAAGTGTTGGTGTAGTGTGCTGAACTGGACACGTGTTCGAAGTGTTGTGCAAGTGTGTTAGCCTGGTCTTCCAGTGTGTCCCCTGTTGTACCAACCAGGGGCAGGCTGTGTGTCTGTTGTCCTTTTAGTTTTCGTATTCGTGTCCAGACTTTGCGTGTGTCAGTGTATGAGTTGATGGAAGTGAGGAAGGTGCGCCAACTCTCCCTTTTCGCCTCACGACGCACTCGCTTCCCAAACGCCTTTGTCCGTTTAAAAGAAATGAGGTTATGTGACGTGGGGTACCGACGAAGGACACCCCACGCCTTGTTCTGGGCCTCTCGCGCCCGCCTGCAGTCCTCGTTCCACCAGGGCCTCCTTGGGGTGCGGGACCCACTGGAGGCCTAGGGAATGGACTTTTCGGCAGCGTCGAGGATGTGCGCCGTGACGAGTTGGGCGGCTTCCTCAACGTGTAGGTGTTTTATGGATGTGTGGTGTAGTTGAGATATTTGTGTGATTGTGCTCCAGTTTGCTTTTGATTCATTAAACCTTTTATGGGAAGATGGACAGCTTGGGCCTGTACCTATATACGTTAATGAAGTGGGGAAATGGTCACTACCATATGGGTCCGTGCCCACGCCCCACTCAAGACATGGAAAGAGAACTGCGGAACCAATAGCCAAGTCAAGATGCGAGTATGTCTAGTGTCCTATGTTATGGTATGTAGGCTGTTTTTTGTTGAAAAGGCATGCTCCGGAGCATGTAAGAAACTTCTCTATCAGGTGACCTCGGGCATCCGTTCTGGAGGAGCCTTAAAGAGAGTTGTGCGCATTAAGGTCGCCTGTTAGTATGTATGGTTCGGGCAGCTGGTCGACCAGCGCCTCGAAATCAGAGCTTGAAAGTGCATGATCAGGAGGAATGTAAATGGAGCATACCGTTATCAACCTGTTAAATATTATCGTACAGATCGCTACAGCCTCGAGGACAGTGTTTAAAGAGAGAAGGTGGCATGCTAATGATTTCAAGCGATAATGGCCACACCTCCTGAAGAGTGGGTGCAGCCAATCCTGTCCTTTCGGAATACCATGTACCTATTTAAGAAATGTGTGTTTAGAATTGAGGTGGGTTTCCTGCAGACACATGATACTTGGCGGACTGGCATGCAGAATCTCATACACATCGTTAAGATTTTTAAGGAGGCCTCGGCAGTTCCACTGAGTGATGTTTTCTGTTCCCATTATTTAAATTTAAGAATAACTGGAGTGTGTGTGTTCATGTGTGTTCATGTGTAGTCTTTCGGGGCTGTTACTCTTGGATTGGGCTTTTTAGGCCTTTCTACTGGCTTGGCCGTCGGAGGCCACTCCTTGCGCTGCGTTGCAGGCAGGAACGGCCCGACATCCATTTCGTCGTCGGATGTCCGAGGGGTGCCCGACAGACCGGGCCCCCCGCACTTGGCCCCCCTTCGGTAGCCCTTCGTTTGAGCCGCCACCGCCGCGGGCGTTGGAGGCGCCAAAAGTGGCACAGGCGGTGCGGTGGGAGCCGATGCGGGGCCCGTGGTGTCCATCACCTCGGTACCCTCCAACGCACTGGAGGACGGGAAGACAGAGGCGGGAGCGGCACCGGTCCCGACAGAAGTAGTTTGCGCCACAACCGCTGCTGCCTCAGCAAGCGGCGTGGTGCCGGGTTGGGCTGCGTGAGGCAACCCAGCGGGGGGCGGGAGCGGGACCAGGTCACACTCGCTGAACTGGGTCCCTGTGGACACCAGACGCAGCTCCGCCCCCCGGCGAGCCGCGTCAGCGTACCTCCCCAGAGGGAAAGAGGCGAACCTCTTTCTCACCTCCAAGAAGGTGATGTTCTCAGTTACCTTGATGTTGATTATCTTTTTTTCCAGTTGGAACTTTTCACACTTGCGGGAGTACGCTGCAAGCGGCCCGCCGCAGTTCACACAAGACAGTGTATCGGATGGACAATTATCGCTTGGATGATCATGCGCCGCCCATTTCGCACACGTCGTTCGGCCATGGTAAGAGTTTGTACCATTCCCGAACCGCTGGCACTTAAAACAGCGCCGCGGGTTCGGGATGTACGGACGGATGGAGCAACGGATAAAACCTGCATATATATGTTGTGGGAGAACTGCGCGGTCAAAGGTCAGATGATGTGCTTGGTGGGAATCTCCTTGTCGTCTCTACGGATGGTGATGCGTCTCACGCAGTGACGCCCTGATCCTTCAAGCCGGCAAGGAGATCCGCATCGGTTTCGTACAGGAGATCTGGCTCTGATATCACACCCTGCGAGCTGTTGAGGCTCCGATGGGGTGTGACTCTGATGTCTAGATCAGCCAGTCTAGTCTGAGCTAGAAGCTTTGTGGACTGCTGCTTGTCATTTACCTCTATGAGGAGTTCAACAGTTCTTTGTTTTTTGGCCTGATATGATTTTCCGATTATGGCTTCAAGATACTTGGCGATCAAGAAGACTGACTGAGATGCTAGAGGGTGGGTTGGATTGAGGGACTCGATGAAAAGAAATCGGGAGTAATGATCTGGTTCAGGAAATGTCAAAGATGGCAATGGAGGAAACGATACGTCGGTGCGGCCCCTTTTAGGGGGCCGATCACGATTGGGGGGAGGGTTTAGATAATACCATATGGCATAGTATAAAAGCAGGGAGACGGGGGTACTTTCTTCTTTGACCTTACCCTGGTAGTCAAAGAGGCCCCGGAGCTCCCTGCCTGGTAGACAGGCAGGGAGCCCATCGGCCGGAGCTTGACCAAGGCTCCGACGGCCACCGTTTACGGTTTCTACCCTTCACCTTTAAACACCTCGCCACGGTTGGACACGGCTTATGTTGGGAGCTCGGGGTCCGCGTTGTCGCTGCTCACCGTCACCATGAATACTCAAGGTGACCTGTGCGGGGCACACTCATTGAGATGCGAACACTGAGGACAGATTGGCGCTGGTGGTCTTCACAATCTTCAACTTTGCTTTTGCTTGGTCTACCCCTTTTCCAAAGAAAAGATGGTAAAATTCTAGCTTTCTTCATGGAACCTGAGGATAATCAGTGTCGAGAATATATTTTTCTAATGTTAATAAATTTCAAAGAGGCATTTTAATTCTGCTTGGCGAAAGTCCCGCACCACTGCCATACCAAACGAAAAGAAAATGCAGAGCGCCCCCAATGCAACTATGAAAATCGGACATATTTTTATTTATTACGCGAGATAGGCACTTTCGATTCCGGCCACGGAAGAGTTTTTGTTTCTAATTTCCGGGAGATTGTATGTGCCCTGCCGCTGCTAACCCGGTACCGCTCGAGGCTATTGGGTAACACAGTGGTTAGTTTTTCGCTATTACGCAGAACATTTCCCAGATTCGATTCACAGGACGTTGCTGATCGCATTTGATTCTTGAGGCGCGCATGTCGAACACCTTTTCAGGGCATACTCGCCTGTTCGATACTTTCGCTCACACGCCTTTGTCCAGAATTCTTGCCGCGCCACATCGCAAGTGCTGATGGTTTTGTGCTAACAGGCTCCACAGAAGTAAATCAAGCTGATCACGGTCCGCTGGTTAATATATGCACAATCGATTTAGGGATGACGACGGTTTAATGCCAATCTTTCTGCAAAAGTCTGCACTCTTTAGCGTTCAAAGTAACAGCTGAACAATTCAACGTTTCTACCGTCTGCAATAAAAAATACTAAATAAGACGACAACCACTAAATCCTGACAAAATATTTTTGGGTTCAACCATCATCCTCATTCAACCGACGTTGTTATAATTCTCCCGTCATGTACTGTAGTCTGTATTAACATGAAAAGCCTAAACAAACTCTGTAATAGCCTTTGACGATTGCCGTGGAAAGCTTAATAGTTGTTCATGTGCTCTTTAAGGCGAAAATATACGCAAGCAAAATATCAGCCGTGATCAACTTACCCGGTTTCTGTTCACATTTTTTTGTAGATATAAAAGCCACAGAGATGCGCTTGCCATGTACTTTTTATTTATAATGTCCGGTTTCTTGTTCGCACACCTACATTATTTATACGTGCATCTTGTGCTGTATTAGTCTTGTCTTTGCTGACTTTGTGTCAGCTATTTGTAGTTAGACAGCCTAATCTCAATTAGGTAACACAGGTGTACCATCTGCCACATTCATCGCTTCAAATGGCGGGTGGTTAATCGCTACTCGAAGAAAGAAGTAGCGCAGCTATGGGGAACTTTGGAGTATTTGTTAATTTGCCTAAATTCTGGGTATCAGATTTATTTTTCTGAACGACCGAGTATGCAGAAAATGATGCTTCCTGAAATTTATTCGCTCATCTTATCGTTCGAACATTACCACAAGTTCGGCTGCACTGCGCACAAGCTTCATGACTGAATTCCTTTTACGTGGTTCGGAAGAGGCCACTCATACATAATAAAGCTAAAGAAATGGTTACTGTATAGGTCAAAATTGTCCTATCCGCGCAAAAAAAATGGGTCAGCGTCATTCTGAAAAAACATTGCCTTATTGGTAGGAGTGCTACAGTTATTTATTGAAGCTTCCATTGACAAAGTAACCTATTAGGTAGAGGAAAAGGGTTGGTAATAATGGCGCTTTGTGGGACTCGCACTGGGGCATTCAGAATAGGGGACAAGAAGCACCCTAAACCACCTTTGTGTGCATGAAAACAAAATCAACTCTAATGTTCCACGCAAAAGGAAAGAAACTAGCCTTAGAAGGCACATCAAGCCCGAAACAATATACACCGGCAGCGAATATTCAAAAAAAGTTATAACATCACAACAATAATAAAACATTCCAAGGTGTGGCTAAAACGCCAAATCCAGCGGAGACCATTCACTTGATATTCGTAAACACTGTACAGTTTTTTTAACCTGATCATAAATTTCGCTCCTTTAGTGACCGTCATGCTCAGACTGGCGGATCTTCTTTCCAGTTTATGGTAGAATAGGTAGGTATATAAAAACATCGATTAAGGAAACTGCTGTTTTTCCTACCCCATGAAAACCATTTTAGGCGTGTAGACTTCCAAGCTATTTTTACTGCTTGCTAGCACATGTTCAAATAACACAGACACGCAACAGACAATAAAACCTTCCTCCGTTTTTCAAGCCGCCTGTAGCGCCTACATTTGGTGTTCCAGAATACAAAGGAGCCTTTATTTCTTGCTCAGAGTTAAATTGTTGGGTTATGCAGTTTTACAAGCGCTTGTAGCAGCATATGCACACAAACGTTTTTGACGCAGTTGTCGTGTGAACGTAATTTATTTTTAATCATTTGCGTAAAACAGGCACGCAAAGAGATGTAACGATAAAAAAGTGCCCAGTACAACTGTTATTTGGGGTAGTTCACAAGCAGAATTTTGTTTTCAAATGCATATGCAACAGTTATGTACATAAAAACAAATGATGGGGTCAGGCTGCGCTTGGCAAGGAATGCCTAACACCGCCTAATGAAATGGGCAATACAATAGCAAGTACAGAAAGTGGTATACCAGTTGTAAAACAAAAAAGCGAGGTCAATCCCACTGTTACAGTAAGAATTACCACATTGTATCTTGCATTGGCTATGACGTTTCAGGCCAAACAAAATTATCTCAGGTTTTACGAAGACGTTGAGTGCGCCAACCTTGAACGACAAAAGACTGTTCGAATGTAGAATAATTCTACCACCCAGAATACATTGCGACTTGAGGAGAAAATACCAGCTCTGCGGTGGCGTGATGAACAGCGCGAAAAAAAAGAAGGAAGAAATGTCGATCTGACAAGGCGGTCACTAACAACGTATGTTTACTGTGGCTAAACATGCAATAAATAGAAAAATACCGGAGACACGTGACATGCGACTGCAGGAATAAAGAAGAATGTAAAATTCGAAATACAAAAAAGGAACATACAGACAATAAATATCTATATTACAAACTTTACGGCACCGTAATTCAATACCGACAAATCTGTGGCTGCCAGCACACCTTAAATCACATCGCCCGCCTAATATCTGCTAATGAGCAAGAAATTCAATTTCCTTCCTCGCGAGAGTAAAGAAGGCCACGCTGATAGGATGCATTTTTAATATAGCTTTCGCAGGCATCTTTTTCAACTTAGTGTATCCTGTCCTGATAACGGGCCAGCACATGGCAGTGCTCACAACCCGTCTTTTAGCTCTTGTAGTACTGAATCATTAGACTAAAAGCAGACGTCATTGCAGACTGGGACCACAATTTGTTAGAATAAAATATCTGTAAAATACCCATGGTGAAACCATGTAAGCAGCCATCGGCCGAGACTCATGACGTGATAGCTCATTTGATATACGTAAAGCTCTACGGATTTTTATACTGCACAAACCTTGGTTGCTCAAAAAACCGGAGGCATGATTTTAAAACGTATGCAAAGTAGGCTCGACTACACCCCAGTTAGAAACAGATGCTACTTATGATAGTAAATTAGTGACACTGCTTTTTCCTCTAAAACCTCGAACATAGGGGCGTCAAAGAAGACTGGTGCACAGTGGTTATTATAGAGGCAAAACAAGGGCGAGAGGGGGTACCTTTGCGGAAGCTGAAAAGCCTTGATTATCGCCGCGAGCCGTGTATGGGGTTGTTCATTTATTGTTTGTTCTAACTACCCGGACACACCCGGGTCGGTTATCTGTGTCCTATGTGACGCGCGTCTTCTATTCTTTATTTTGATGCTGCAGTGGCTATATGGCTATATCATTCAGATAAGCAGACTGCTTCGCCCTACAGTCACTAGCAGAGAATAATCTTCTTTGATCTACAATGTTCTGGATGAAAATCGACGGTCCCAGGAACACTCGCGCCCAAATATAAAAGCCTGTAGAGCAGACACCGCGGCATTCTGATCGACGACACTCGCTTGCGTACGTCACTTTGGTGAGGGCTGCTTCGACACCTCAGTATTGAGGTCTTAAGGGAGCATAAGTTCGCTCCAATAAACTTGTTTTCATTGAAGACAACTGCGTGGCCTTTGGTTCGTGACAATGGGCGTAGGTGCTGGGTACGCACCCTCTATGCTAGCAACAACATCTGGAAGCCGCCTAGTCAGTCCAACAAGAGCCAGCCGCCGACTCCAAGGTCTGCCACCTGAGTATGGTCTCCTCCCAGACGGACCCAAGAGAACGACCATTCCAACCTCCAATATGGTGAATGAAACCACTCCCCCATCGCCCTGCAACAGCCCCGGCAACCACCTTCGTAGTGCGGATCTCTCGCTAAAGACCCTGAGGACTGGTTGGAGAAAGTGGAGCGTCTTTGGATCTTTAACAGGTTGGTTGACGAAGAAACGTTTCGGAATGTGTTCTTCGTGTTGGAGAATACAGTTGGAACTTGGTTTGAGCACCATGAAAGCTCTTTCTCTGACTGGACTCTTTTCACAGCAAGTTCCTTAAAGGATAGCCGCCGTCGTACGAAAGGAACGAGCCGCACGTTTGCTAGAGACTCGCGCGCAACACCCGAACAAAAAGGCAGTGATGTTTGGTGACGAGATGAACAGGTTGTTTCGACATGCGTATCCGCAGATGCAGATGAAAAGAAACTAAGGTTTATCATGCAAGGGGTACAGCAGGAGCTTTTTGCTTGCCTTGTCCGCAACCTTCCTAGGACGGTGGCCGAATTCGCGTCTGAGGCCGCCGTGATGGGGAGGACGCTGGAAGTTCGAACGAGGCAGTACGATCGCCTAGTCAATGCGCTGGTTTCCGAGACGATCGGTGCCCGGGCTACATACTCCGACACAGTGCGCGAGACCATCCGAACAGTGGTCAGACAGAAGCTTCGGAAGTTTTTTCCAAAGACGCCACAACCTTAAGCAGCTTCCCTGACTGACATCATCCGCCAAGAAGTTCAACACGCTCTGGAAACTTCTAAGCCATCCGAAGCAACCAGCGAGCCACAGGCTATAACCTACTCTTCGTCGACCCCGCCCTGCTCCAACGCGTCGTCAAGAAACTTCGCCATACTCCGTTCACTGTCACCGCCGTCCGCAGTCCAAAACCAGACCACCACGAAGATACAAATTTGGCAAACCGCCTGTTTTTCCGCTGCGCTGCCACTAAGGAGGGGGTCGATCACATCTATCTTTGCTGCCCTTACAAGACACTCGGACTGCGCGGTTTTTCCGTCGACGCACCTCGCCCTCTCTATGGGCAACGACCACGTGAGATCCACGACTACCTATCTCCAACAAGCCGTGGCCCAGCCCGTTTGAACCGTTTGCCGTCGACCTAGCCATAGCAATCGCCGAGCCGCCGTAGCAATGCTGACGTCTCACGTGGAAGGTCCGCCAGCTTACGCAGGGGAAACTAAAAGCAGCAACATTGGGAGGTAAAGTTGCACAAGGGTGGAAAAACGAAAACCCTCCAACGACGCAACGACTCATTGAAAAACACCATTCAAGACATGTCCTGCCCCCGATGACCCGATTAAACGCTGACGTGACTCCCAAACACGACGATAGCAAAACGACGCTACGCGTACCCGACTTGACCAAACCTGCCGATGTGAATACGACTAAGACCACGACGCACGGTGCGGGACCGTCAACACGCGCAAGCCGAAATATGACGCCACGACGAACCCGGAACTCGAAGGCAGCGTGCGACGTTCAGCAGTCTATTGACGGCTTTGAAATAGTCGACCTCATAGGCGCGGGAGCCAAGTTCTCAGTCATGAGCGGACCATTTGCGTCGAAGCTGAAGGAAGTTATGACCAGATGGGATGGTCCGCACATTCGCACAGCAGGAGGCCTCCTTGTGACACCAAGTGGAACGTGCACATTGCGCGTGACAATAAACCGCACAACGCACCCTGCGGCATTCGACACTTTGGGTAACTTCTCCTGAGACGGAATTCTAGGATTGGACTTTTTGACCGGCAACGATGCAATAATTGATTTACAGGCCAACTCTATACCTTTTTCTTCCGATCACCTTATGACGTCCGGACTGAACCCCGAACACCGCGCTGGTGTAAGGATCGCCGATAATCCTGCCACCCTGCCACCCAGCGCAAGCTTGATGATCACCACCTACTGTGAAGACGTTGTTCCTGACGTCGACGGTACCGTAGAGAGCCACCAAAGGTTGCTCGTCGAACGCTGTGACCCCGTCGCAAGAGGCATTGCGCGCTTTAGGCAACGGCAATCAAAAGTTTTGGTCACAACTTTCAGCATGAAGTTCCAGCTTTTAAACAAAGGCGCTGCAAATTTCGGTCCTCGAAGAAACTCAAGAAGCAAGTGACGTGATCGCGGTTGCCGACTTTAAACACGAACCCAAATATACCTTCGAGGTTCCCAATCCCTTCGACATGAATCCACCGCTACCGCAAGAAGAACGAAAGAAATCATTGTATTTGCTGCGTCGCTACAGCCAGACACCTATAGCGAAGCACTGAATAATAACGAAGATGCAGCCCGACCCATTCTACAGTCTCCGTACCGCGTCTTCTAACACCAGTGGGATGTCATTAAGACTCAAGTCGACGACATTCTCAGCGACGACATTATACGGCCATCAAAAAGCGCCTGGCTGGGGTGCTCGTAGTAGTGAAGAAAAAAGACGGCGCAATGCGGTCATGCGTTCACTACCGGTGACTTAACAGAGTTACCAAAAAGAACGTGTACCTCTTACCCCGAATCGACGACGCCCTCTACCATCTTTGCCACGCGAAGTACTTCTCATCCATGGATCTGAAGGCCAGCTACTGGCCAATTGAAGTGGACGAGAGAGACCGAGGGAAGACTGCATTTATAACCCCGGACGGCCTATACAAGTTCAAGGTGATGCCGTTTACGTTGTGCACAGAGTCATGGATATGGAGCTAGTTGGCCTGAATTATCACACCTGTCCCGTATACCTCGACGGCGTAGTGGCATTTGCCAATACTGTCAACGAACACCATGCAAGGTTAAAGTCTGTTCTCGAGCCAATTCGTACCTCGCGATTAATGCTGGAACCTGAGAAGTGCGGATTCGGGTACTACGAGCTGAAGGTTTTGGGCCATGCCGTCAAAACCGCGAGAGTTCTCCCCTACCCGGCGAAAACGTCAGCGCTAGCGAACTTCCCAGGCCGAAAAACAAGAATGGCGTGCGAACATTTCTCGGACTGTGCGCATACCACCAGCACTTTCTCGCAAACTTCGTACGCATTTCAGAGCGCCTCATGCCCTTGACGAAGGATAGCACCCCTTTCGGGAGAAAGGGGAAAAAGTAATCGCCTATGACAGCCGTGCTCTGTAGGAAAAAAAACTACTCAGCCTCTGCGAAAGAGTGCCTGGCAATTATATGGGCGATTTCAGACTTTGGCCCATACGTGTATGGTAGACCATTCAAGGTTGTGACAGACCACCATGCGGTGTGTTGGCTCGCCATTTTAAAGGACCCCTTTGGGAATCTTTGGCTGTTGAGCTTGCGCCTGCAAGAATTGGACGTTACATCGTCTATAAATCTGGCAGGAACACTCCGACGCCGACTGCCGGTCCCGCGCCCCCATCTACCCAAAAACCACAAGACTCCGATGAAGAGAGCGCGTTCTTCGGAATCGTCACTGAGAGCGACCTGGCCGCCCAGCAGCGTGTCGACCCCGATCTACGCGCCATGATCGACTACCTCCAAGGACGCAACGTCGCCGTGCCTAGGGTCTTCAAACGGAACTTACCTGCATTCAGCCTGGAAACTTCCCTCATCGTGAAAAACAGTTTCAGCCCCGGATCGAGAACAAACAATCTTCTTTTCATCCCCGCGGACCTTCATGAAGAAATTTTTGTAGCGTGCGACGGCAACCCGTCTTCCGGAAATCTCGGCACTGCTCGCACAGTTGAAAAAATGAAGGCGTAGTACTGCTGGCCCCGCCTTTCATCCGACGTCACCCACCACGTCCGGAGCTATCGTGACTGCCAGCAACAAAAAGCGCCGCCGGCGAGGCCCGCCAGTCTTCTGTAGCCGATCGCCGTCCCATGAAGACATATACAGCAGATTGGAATGGACCTTCTGGGGCCGTTTCTTACGTCACGATCCGAGAACAAGTGGATTGTCGTAGCGACAGAATTCAAGACGCGCAACGGAGAGACCGCCGCTCTTCCGATGGAGACTGCACAAGAATTCGCGATGTTCTTCATAAACCAAGTTGTCCTGCGTCACCGCGCTTTTGAAGTCCTCATCACGGACCGCGGAATGGCCTTTACGGAAAAGCTAATGCAAGGAACCTCACGCTACAGCAACACGGATCACCGAAGAACGACGGCGTACCACCCCAAACCAACGGACTAACGTAACATTTGAACAAGACGATCGCGGATATGCTGTCCTTGTACGTCAACGTTGAAAATAAAACCTGGGACGAAGTGCTCACTTTTGTCTCGTTTGCATAAACACGGCTATACAAGAAACCACGCAGTTGACATTGTTCGAGCTTGTCTACGGAAGGTGGCCGACTACGATGCTTGAAGTCATGCTTCCGGACTTAGAAGACGACGACCTCAAGTCGACGACCAACGATACCTTAAGCGTGCGAAGGAGACCCAAGAGCTCCCACGAGTTCGTACAACGGACCAGCGGCTTGGTGATACTGACCGCTCCAACGCCGAGACGCCGAGTAACACCCTGGGGATCGTGTGTGGATTTGGACTCCCATCCGATGAGGCGGACTCAGTGAGAAGCTTCTTGGACGGCATTTCTGATTCTACCAGATTCTGGGATGTGTTGGCCCACATAACTACGAAGTGATGCCAATTGGTGATACCGGCACAATACGATGACGCACGCGACCCGAAATCACCCACGTGGCTTGCATCAAACCTTCAAGATGACGAACTTTTTTTTGTTGTTGTTGCTTGTTCGGACTGTCTTTTATTTTAGCATCGGGTCGATGCGCTCTTAGAAGAGGGTAATACCACAAGTCGTGCACAGGTTTGCCTATTTATTGTTTTCTAACTGCCCTGCCACGCCCGGCTGTGTTATCTGTGTTCTAAGCGTAGCGCGTCTTCCCTTATATTTATGCCGCACCGGCTATCTCATTCATATAGAAGACTATTTCGCCCTAACGTCACTAGCACAGAACAAACTTCTTTGATCAATAATGTTCTGGATGTAAATCGACGGTTCCAGAAACACTCGTGCCGAAAGATAAAAGCGTGCAGAGCAGACGGCATGGCATTACGATCGCCGACTCTCGCTTGCGTACCTCACTTTGTTCACTGCTGTGCGCCTCCTATGTATTCTTAGTTGTTAGGGGAGCACAAGTTCGCTCCAATAAACGTTTTTTTCCTTGTAGACAACTGCGTCGTCTTTGGTTTGTGACAATATTTTCCTATGTATTCTTCATCTTATCGAGGTTTCGGTTATGTATAAAAGTTTTATAAAATAATTGTCCCCACTTCGGATATGCCATAGCACGTGGAGGACGTTTATGTGGCTGTGTGAAACACTTACCATATTTAATCAGTTGAAGAGCGCTTTGCTTCCATTTATGCGGCGTTCATCGAAATCAAGGACAAGTGATGCGGACAATATAGGGAATCCGCAGGACTAATCGAGTGACAAATCGCGCAACATCTGCGACATTATCTCTCGTATCCCGAGGCATCATGGAATCGAGGAAACCAATCTGGTACGGACTGAGCAGCTATTTAAATTCAGCAGAGTCACGTATGCAGAAAGGGATGTGGGTCTTCTATTCCATAAATATAATGGCCTTGTAGGTTACTGTAAACCTGCCCGTCTTAAGGCACGTTAATTTCTCGCTTGTGGTTCCACAGCACAAACGTTGCCCCAACTATTAACCCCCTGTACAAGCTATTGGTTTTCTAGTTCTCTCGTTGAGCCGACATTGATTGGGAACGGTGCTCTTTATTTTGGGCACGGTGACTTTAACGAAAAGTTAAAGGCGGCAGAAACCAGCCATACAAAAACATCTTAGGCTAAACTGAAAAAATAGTGAAATGTTCAAAAAATATTCAACAGACAAAAACCAACGGGCCTACCAAAAAATAGAACTGCAGGAGATGCAACAATTATCGCGTAATTCTTGTCGGACGCTATGAACATTTCATAAGCCGCCGAAATACCGAGCGGACACTCCTCGTGTATTACATGACACTGCTGAAACTTTGACAGATGCAATGTTCTTGCAGCCATCTATCTGTACATAAGAACACTGTCCTTCAATTGAAACTTAAAAATAGTACAGCTGCAAGTGTTATCGAAATTGCAGCAGAACCAATCAAATTGGTCCTCATGCTCATTAGTGAAGTCCTGCCACAGACAATAAACCTAAATAAAGCGGATTTTTTTATTAAGCGTGAATGGTCGCACGACTGAAGGAGGCGTATCAAGACGGCGGAGGGGAAGAAAACAAGGTTACAAGTTTACAAATTACCCTACGATATCTGTTTTATCTGTGCTCTCTCCAATCTTTTAGTATGTCATCCTTAATAGGCTTTCCAAATTATTAGCGCACCGTATTGTTATCATAAGAGTCCAGTATGGCCTTCAAACATGGTTGTCAAAGGATGGGTGCTCCTTGATACGAACTAAAAAACAAGAACACTGAAGAGAATATTGGTTAATAAGCTAGGCTATCTGGTGATCTGGAGCCATACCTATCTGGTGACACCACTTGAGCCCATGCATAACACTGCAACACGTTTCATTCTCGGCAATTTCACCCATCCGGCAATTGTCAGGTCCATGAAAAACTTGTTTAAATTACCCATTCTAACTTCACGCCAAAAACACTTTCGCCTCTGTCTCTTTCACAAAATTTACTACCATATTGCGCCCCAATACAGTGAGTAGTTACTCTTGCTTCTTGTATTTCTCCTCGTATTGACCATCAGCACAAAATAGGAACAATAGAAGGTAACACCAACGCCTTCTTTCAGTCTCATTTATTCCTCGGAAGTCACAAGATTGGAACCACCTTCCCGGAATGACCGCCGCAATCGAAGACAACCATCAGTTTCGTGCAGCATTAACTAACATTGTATGAATATGGTCCATCTACGTTTGTACTTATGTGCTTACTACTTTTGTGGCTGCTTTCCGGTTTCGTGTATAACCTTGTAACCCACTCCCCTCTGAAATGCCTCTCGGCCACCAGTGTACAAATAAATAACAAAAAATAATAAATTTACGAGTAACCAACAAATTCATAAAAACAGTACGTTCACATTCCACAAGAGGTTGCGGAACTCACAGATACTCTATTACGGTTTTTTGACAATTCAACCCAATTCAAAGCTGGGTCACGAACATTTCAACCTACATTTTTTACAGGAAAATTATTTCGCATTCTCCGAGCTCATAATGTAAGCAAGTAAAACCCATGGCTTTTTTATATGAAAAGATGCATCCTACCTGCCAAACAAGGTTGACCAGTTTCTTTTATTGCTTTCCTTGTGCCTTCGTAAAAATTACCTGCGACATATGTCTAGAGAACAAATAAACAAAACATATTATGCCATAAACAAAAAAGTCAGCACAGAGCTCAACGTGACCAATGAAGGCACCTCAATCTGCGTAACCAGGGAGGAAAAATTTCTAGGTGTGTGGTTCAATGAAAACATAACTTGGAACACACAAATTGCACACTTATGCAATGAAATGGCCCGAACTGTTGAAATGCTGCACCCAATTTACAACGTCATTCTACGAAGGTTGGGAAGTCAGCTCTAGACCACTTTTTATTTCAAGACATTTTGTTGTGCACTCTTTTGGGGAACTACCACTACCCAAAGATGTAAAAAAGTATTTTTTGCAGAAAACAACGGTAAGGGTTCACAGAAATTACAAAAGATTCTTCAGCGATATTCAGACGACTGCCCGGTCTTGTAAAATCTACATGCTTGGAGATTACAAGATGTATCACTATATACTGCTGCAAGTATGCACGCAAATTACAAACGCGTAGAAAACAAACCGGAAACAACAGTTTTCCTCAAGGCATCGAAGTCGGCATGCATCTAAAACCACAACAATTTATGAAAACCAGGTGGTATATTTTTCAACTATAATTATTCCCAAAGAAACAATCTATTCAGACAGACTTTAAATTTTCCATTCGATGGATATTCACCTCGCACATAAGGGATCTTGTGTACGACCAAACATTCGCTATTCAACGTAAATATACGGTTTTCATGTAGTTTTTGAATGACCATTTGGCATTTTGTTCTGTTCTGTTGTTACCGTTTCTGCACCTCTTGTTTTTATTTCCAATATACAAAAAGTCTACAACTACAATTACGTGAATGTAATAGTGAAGAACGAATTGTCTGTGCATGCTACCCAAATATATTGTTTTCTATACTTTTTGTGTGCTCGCAGTTTTTATTACAATTTAATTTGTCATGCTTGTAATTCATGCTGTATTGGGAACACCAGCGCGTGGAAGAAGAGTCCGACGAAAGAGACCAAAAGAAGAGAAGTCATGCCAGGCGACCCCAAGGGAGCTCCGCTGCGCGGAGCCGATCGAGGACGCCGGCCCGCGGGGGCGGGGGCAGACGCCAAAGACGCCGGCGCCGCCGCCGTCAGTCACGCTCCTGCTCCCGCGGCCGCACACCATCAACCAGGCGCGGTGGAGAGGGAGGCGCCACCGGCAACCGCCGCACCAGTTCGAGGTTCCTGGCCAGCTCCAGGGCGAATTCCAGATCGGGGACCGGGCCGAGCACACGCTGAGGGATCCTGGTCGCCGAGAAGAAGGTGGGCTGGGCAGGTGGATCTCCCGTAGCTCGAGCGGAAGAACTTTCGCCGCTCGTCCTTAGCGCGGTAACTCCCCAGATCCCCCCTCCGCAACACCAAACTTCTAACCAAGTAGCCCCGGCTGCAAAACCAAAGCCGAAGGACGAGAGTGCCGAACTCAGAAAAATCTTAGAAAAGCAGAACGCTCAGATTAAGTCACTGATAGATAAGATCGCGAAATTGGCCAGCGAACATACAGCGACCAGAGTGGTTGCTCAGCAAACAGCGAGCGTAGCAGCCCCGGACCCCACTGAGAAGCAGAGAAAGATGCCGCGGAGGGAGACGCCGCTGGCCCGCATAGTGAGGGAAGGGGCGTCGAGGACCGCGCAAGAAGCATCGGGTAGCCAAGAGGCGATGGACGCCGAGACGACCCCAGCCAGCGAGGCCGGCAAAGCCGCAGCTCCAGCTCCGGAGGTACAGAACCCAAGTTGGTGCAAGGTGATCGAGGAGAAGCTCGAAGCGATCCTCGCAGCAGTCAACCGAGTGAGCGTCAGGGAAGACAACCTCGAAGTGAAGGTTTAAACACTATCTGTAAAGCGCGAACTACTGGCGGCGCACGTGAACGCCACGGCCGCCAACAACACAGCTCAGGGAAGGCTCTCTGCACTACGCAAGAAGCGAAATGAAAGACTCAAAGCATCGGTAGCGAACAGACGTGGCCGCCTAGAAACGGCCGAAGAAGATGAAGAGAACAAAAAAACGAAAGAATAATCGGGAGGAGACACCACGATAGTGTACCAATGGGACTGCAGAGGAATTCGCAACAAAGACAGCGAACTATTACTTCATATTGAAAGCCTAGACCAGAAACCAGACGTGATTGCGTTGCAAGAAACGCACGCCAGACCGCGCGTGCCGGGGTACGTGACCTACACGAACCCGCCGGAGCGCGGCATGGCGGTGCTTGTACGAAACAACGTGGCCACAACGCAGCATGTAATTGCCCAGAGCGGCTGCGAGCACACGCTGGTGAAGGTACATTCGAGAACAATTGGCAATGCCGGAAACATGTTTATTATGAGCGCGTACTGCCGACCCTCGCAAAAACAGTACGATTTCGATAAGATGGTGCGAGTAGCGAAAAAGATTGCCGGGAACAGGACACTCCTGATACTCGGCGACGTTAACGCTCCTCATCCGAAATGGGGCTACAAGCATCAAACCAAGAGAGGGATAAAATTAGCGCAAGTAATGGAAGACCAAGACATGGCACTCCTGAACGAGCCGGGGACGGTCACCCGGAGAGGCAACAGCGCCTACCAAGACACCGCGCCGGACCTATCGTCGCTCTGGGGAACGGCACCTGTGGCCCTGGCAGTGCGAAGACCAAGACTTTGGGTCCGACCACTACCTTATCTACATTCAAATTCAAGGACCGAGTTACCGGGCAACGCTGGGCAAAGCCAGGATAACGGACTGGGACCGGATGCGAAAGCACACCGAAGAGAAAGCAAACGAAGAAGACTCGGACACCGAAGAAGGCCGAGATAAAAGAAGCAACCAAACGTACGCCGAGTGGGCCCGCGAGCAAAAGACAATGCTCGACAAGTTCACTAAAAATATTGTGACGACTGCGCAAACACCCTTCGTGAACGCCCGCCTCGCGCACATGTGGGTGGCGCGCCACTCGCTCACGCGAAGGTGGAAAAGGCAGCGTCACAATGACAAGTTAGTCAAAAGAATAGCGAGGTTGAATAAGGAAATAGCTGATTACGCGAGCAAACTGTGCCGCGAAAACTGGCTAAGCGTGTGTGATGGCCTGCAGGGCAAGCTGTCGGCGCGGAACACGTGGTGTCTCTTGAGACATCTCATCGACCCGCTGAGCAGCAAGACGGCCGGCAATCGCAATTTGATCAAAACACTGAACGCCTACAACGGGGACGGACAGCGCCTGCTCATCAACCTGGAACGGACGTACTTCACAACAGAGAAAGGCCAGTATCCGATCCCTGACGAGTATGCGGGGCCGGAGAACCCGAACCTCGACGAACCTTTCACCACGGCTGAGCTTTGGTCCGCAATAGACGAAGGTAACAAGAGGAGTGCTCCCGGTACGGACACAATTACCTACAAATTGCTCGGTAACATGAGCAATGCGGCGGCAAGAGAATTGCTGGGTCACATCAACAAGGCATGGGAGAAGTCGCGGCTACCGCCCGAATGAAAAACGGCCGAAGTCAGGTTCATACCGGAGCCCGGCAAACGGCTCAAGATCGAAAACATGCGTCCGATATCGCTGACCTCCTGTGTGGGGAAGGTGGTGGAGCGCATGGTGTTCAAGAGGCTGCAAGCTCATCTACATAAGACGGGACAGTTGCCGGCCACGATGTAGGGCTTCAGACAACGTCTAAGCACGCAAGACGTGATGATCCAGCTCAGTGAACTGGTGGTGAAGGAAGCAACGAAGACAGCACCGCGAGCGATACTGGCCCTAGATCTGAAAGCGGCGTTCGATAACGTGTCGCGCGCGGCCGTGCTGGAAAATCTAGGAAGGACGGATGCGGCTGGCCTACGTTCGGCTACATCAAAGACTTCCTGACCAAAAGAACGGCAATGATCAGGATCGGCAAGGAGAAGTCAGAACCCATGGAGCTCGGGCACAGGGGAACCCCTTAGGGGTCTGTCCTGTCGCCTCTGCTGTTCAACGTGGCACTCCTTTCCCTACCCTCGTTACTCGAGCGAATAGACGGTGCGAGCCATGCATTATACGCCGATGACATCACGGTGTGGACCAACCGCGCGGGTTCTGACACCTGGATAGAAGGAGTGCTGCAGAGAGCGGCGGAGACTGTCCACGAATACGCCAAGTCCTGCGGCCTGAGCTGCGCCCCGCAGAAGTCAGAACTGGTCATCGTCCAACCGGGCAGGCCATAGAAGCAAGCACCCCAGAACGTAACCGTAACCATCGACGGCACGCAAATCATACCGACTGAACAGATTCGGATCCTGGGCCTGTTACTCAGGGGAGACGGAAAAGCCTCGGCCGCCAATCAATCAGTCGACTGAACAGATCGCAAGCATGATACGTAGAGTTGCGAACAGCAACCGTGGTCTGAAAGAAGAAGACGCACTGCGGTTAGTGCAGGCGTTCGTCGCGTCCCGCGTAACCTACTCCGCCCCGTCCCTCCGACTAACGAAGGCGGACAGGGAAGCCCTGGACACGGCGAAGCGTAAAGCCACCAAGGTAGCCATGGGTCTGCCAATGTACTCGTCAATGACAAGATTGATGGAAATGGGCACCCTCAACACCACGGACGAACTCATCGAAGCACACTTGTCCAACTAGAGAGTTCATTTGAGCAGGACAGAACACGGAAGAGCCGTCCCACACAAGATAGGATGGCAGGTTGAACCACAGACGGAAGAGGCACCACTTCTTTAGAGATGGCGTGACTCAATCACAACCAAACCTTTAACGCGCAACATGACAGAGGAACGGCACGAAGGCAGGCGGACAGCGCGGGCCAAAGCCCTGGCCCTGGAAGCTGGAGGAGGACCCCCGGGTCCGGTACGTGGACGCCTCACTCGCAAAACACGGAACAAAGGCCGTGGTGGCCGTAACGGACATCGATGAGCTGAAAACCTGCGCGTCGGTGAAGACTACCGACCGTGGCAGAAGAGGTAGCCATAGCGCTGGCCCTAGCCATGCCGCAGGTCAGCACGGTGGTTACCGACTCCAAGAAAGCGTACGCAAGCGTTCGGAAGGGGATTGTCTCCCATGCGGCAGCAACTATACTCGAGAGACATCCCACAACACCGGGACGAGTCACCGAGCTCGTGTGGGACCCGGCTCACTCGCTCGTGGAAGGCAAAGTCACCGCCGACCACTATGCCCGAGAACTAGCCATCCGGGCCGAGGAAGAGCAATCACACCCCGTCACGAGTTATAAGGAGATCGTCCGCTTATACAAAGAAAGTAGAACGAGGCTTCCGAAGCCACACCAGCAACTGAGCAAACGGCAGCAGACGATATTGCGCCGCTTACAGGCAGGGTCGCTCGCACACCCAGCGCTTCTGCACAAAATGTAGCTTGCAGAACACGACAACACATGTCCGTTCTGCCGTGGAAACGGCACTCTCACGCACAATATTGGGGAGTGCAAAAAACTCAAGACACCCCCTCCCCCAATTCCAACCCGATCGAGCTTTGGGAGACCGTACTGACCAGCTCTGACTTCGCCATTCAGCAACAGCTGGTGGCTCGAGGCGAAGAATTACTGGACACATATGGGTCCCGCGAATAGAAAACCACCCAATCTGGTGCCTGCGCGCACCATTCTTTATTTCAAGCTGCGTTAAAGTTGTTCACTCACCCCCCTGAGTTATATATTATTTGCGGGACCTTTTTTTAAAATATGTTACGTTGTATAGCAGTTGTTGATGTAGCCTTAGTGCATGTGAGTGTATATTACTTCACAGAAGTGCTTCAGAGGCCATGCGACAGCCGTCCTGTACGCAAATCTTCGATCGCGCTTATGGGCGCAGCGTCGCACTTCCACCCAAGATATATTCACCGCTAATATACCAATCATGCGTGGTTCAGATGCGAGTTAGTAGATTCGCATGCAATCGCGGCAGAGAGCGACCCCTGTCACGGCGTAGAGTGAGCGCCAGCCTGCTGAACTCAGCTACGCTGTTTCAGCAGAATTTGAAGGCGTCATCATGACTAATATGCACAAGTGATTCTTATGGTTAAGGGTGGAAGCCGACGCCGCCCAGGAAAAATAAAGTGAGAGCATCTCCTTTTGTTCTCTAGGCTGTAACTCAATCGTCGGATTCAAATGCCGGTGAGCCCTCTCGCGTTACATTTGGCATCAAGGCAGCCAGAAACGACGACCTATCCGTGCTTTTTAAAATATTGTAAAGAAATGAGGGGATCGTATAATAAACAGAGAAAGGAAGCCATGAGCCTGCGACGCCAAGTAAGGCATAGATGAACGGTCATAATTTCTCTTATTTATGTCTAGTGAAGTTGACAACCGAGTTATATGTACGAAAAAAGTAGAAAGGAAAACGCGTTCAAACTCTAAATCGTTCCCTGGCATTCCCATTACAGGGTGACGTATCACTCCGGCTAGCTTGACAAATGTGTTTACCACTACGTTTTAGAGTATTCATACATGCTACAGTTTTATTACGGTTACGGGTGGTAGATTGCGCTGCACTAAAATCCAGGGCTGAAGGCAAGCTTCATTTTACAATCCGAAGTGTGTCTCGAACGTCTGCACCCTGCCGAGAGCTGTTGACTGATGGGGAACCCCCTTATGGTACGTTTGCAACCAAGGCAGACGCAAACGAGGCCTTCACCAACCATGACAGAATATTAAAGTGAGAAATTAGGGTCTTGTTTTAGAAACGAAGAAAGAAAAGGCAGCTCTCCAAAACACCAAGAAAGGCATAGATGTAGACCACGACTTTTGTTTTAAGAGGATTAGTGAAGTGTACGATTTATTTTACGTGGAAAAAATGAAGATTGCGGACCAAAATCGCGCACCCGCCCCATAACATAAACCACCAATAAAGAGGCGAGTAGCCATGCCTCACCGGTAGCGTAGTGGACATCGCACCACAGCCGTATTCTGGAGGCCATTGATTCGAATCCCGCCCTCCGGACATGTTTTGCTCCACTTTTTATTCTACCTAATATTGTTGCGTCCTGTCAAACACGGACACAGGAAAGTTGTCTTCGGGAAGACGCAGGGGCAAAGAATTTATTAGTCGAGGTGCCTAATGTGGGGGAAACATACAGAGAACACCGGTTGGTGGTTAGGAATAAGGCGACCAAGAACCGAGCACACGAGCCGCTAGCTAACGCGCTCCTTCGTCATCCTCTGCTGTGCCCATCACACGGCTAGTACCCAAGCGGGGGATTAGCATGTCCGTTCTGCTTAATAATGCTCTCATCCCACAGACTGGCACGTGACATTACCCCCTCTCCTCAAAAGCATCGACTCGATGCTACGGTTATGCGCGGAGTATGTAGTCCGCTGCTAGATGCATTGTGTGATCACCGCGAGAAATATTGTTTCATGCGGACCACATGCACAATTTCTGGGCGAGATCGGGAACGTCCTGCGGCGCTTGGGCTGGCTGGAGCGACTTCATAGGTAACATCTCTAAGCTGTCGTAACACCGTGTACGGGCCAAAGTAACGCCGCATAAGCTTTTCCGAGAGCCCCCGGCACCTAACTCGAGTCCACACCCAGGCATGGCACCAAGGGAGGAGGTTGCATGTCGGTGGCGAAGATTGTAGCGAGCGGCGTCACAACGCTGGTGCTGTTGTATTCGCTGGCGTGCCAGCGGGTATCGCGGAGCAGCAAGGCGTCAAGCATTGTGGAAGGTTCCCTACCGTAGACAAGTGCAAATGGCGTTATTTGCGTCGTCTCTTGTT
The DNA here is from genome assembly GCA_013339765.2 of Haemaphysalis longicornis. Taxonomy (NCBI): domain Eukaryota; kingdom Metazoa; phylum Arthropoda; class Arachnida; order Ixodida; family Ixodidae; genus Haemaphysalis; species Haemaphysalis longicornis. Next base: position 47,428 of record JABSTR010002254.1, read on the forward strand.
GGGCCGTATTATACGCTAACGTTACGTAAGGCAAAACTGCATCTCATGGCTTGTGTTCCGCATCGGCGTACATACTGAGAATGTCGGCTATTGTTCGGTTCAGACGTTCTGTTAAGCCGTTGGTTTGGTGGCGGTACGCGCTGGCCTTTCGGTGGGACGTGCCGCTAAATCTCAACCCTTCTTGCAGCAGTTGCGCCATGAAGGCCGTTCCAGGGTCTTTAATCAGCACTGCCGGTGCGCCATGCCGCACCACAATTCTTGTTAGAAAAAACTGCGCAACTTTAGGCGCTGTAGCCCGTGGAAGCGCCTTCGTTTCGGCATACCTGGTTAAGTAATCCATGGCGACTACTATCCATTTGTTCCCAGTTGTGGAAGTTGGAAAGGGTCCGAGGAAGTCCTTGCCAACTTGTTCAAAAGGCGTTCTAGGAACCTGAACGGGCTACAGAAGTCCGGCTGGCTGGCCGGGTGGTGCTTTCCGTCGCTGGCAGTCCCGGCAAGTTCGTACATACTGTCGTACGGTGGCTGATAGCTTAGGCCAGTAGTACTTCTGCTTGATCCGTGACAGCGTACGTGTGTAACCGAAGTGACTGGTGCTAGGCTCGTGGTGACAGTCCAGCAAGATTGAGCAGGTAGTTACTCCCACTCGACGCGAAATTTCTCTTATAACTAACGTTGCTCCGCAGACAGAATGAGGACAGTGCTCGGGAAAATGACTTCGGCACGATGGTTGTGTGGCGTTGTAAAAATTCAAACAGCGATCGTAGTTCCGGATCCGCGCGCTGCTGCTCCGAAATGGTGGGTGCGTCCAGAACTCCGATTAGCGCGGCATCGTCGCTGTCGTCGTCATCGGCGGGGGAAGGCCAACAAGAGCTTTTGAAAGGCAGACTGCGTCTGAACACCGCTTGCCGGATTTGTGTATGATGGTCATGTCGAATTCCTGGAGCCTTAAGCTCCATAGCGCAATACGGCCAGTAGGATTCTTAAGGTTCGTGAGCCAGCAGAGGGAATGGTGGTCGCTCACAACGGTAAAATGACGCCCATAAAAGTATGGTCGGAATTTGAGGAGGGCCCAAACAACAGCAAGGCAATCTTTCTCGGTTGCCGAGTAGTTATTTTCGGCCCGTGATAGTGCTCGGCTGGCGTAAGCGATAACTTTTTCGGCGCCGTCTTGCGTCAAACGCCTCTTGCTGTTCATCACTCCAGATGAAAGCTACGTCGTCACGTGTGAGGCGAGTGAGTGGGGCCGCAATGTGGGAGAAGTTCGCTATGAATCTCCGGTAATAAGAGCACCTATCCAGAAAACGCCGAATGCTCTTTTTGTCGGTAGCCGTGCAGAATTTCGACACGGCATCACGTTTATCAGGATCCGGGCGTACGCCAGCTCGACTTACAACATGACCGAGAAATAGTAGTTCTTCATACCCGAAGTCGCATTTTTCTTGGTTTCAGTGTCAGTCAGGCAGATCGGATAGCCTGAAGAACGGACGTCAATCGCTCGAAGTGCTCTTGAAAGGTCCTCGAAAACACGACTACGTCGTCTAGGTATACCAAACACGTTTGCCACTTCAATACAGACAGAACCGTGTCCATCATTCTTTGAAATGTTGCAGTCGCTGAGCACAAACCAAAAGGAAGAACTTTGAACTCATACAGCCCGTCGGGAGTAACCAATGCGGTCTTTTCACGGTCACGCTCATCGACTTCGATTTGCCAGTATCCGCTCTTTAAGTTAACTGACAAAAAGTAGCGGGCATGTCGTAACCGATCGAGTGAGTCGTCTTTTCTCTGCAGAGGATATACGTCTTTTTTAGTGACTTCTTCTGGTTCAGGTTGCGATGATTGATGCAGAATCTCAAGCTGGCATCCTTCTGTTTGACCATGACGATGGGTGACGCCTAGGGGCTTGTCGATGGCTGAATGACATCTTCGTCTAGCATCTGGTACACCTGATGCCTTATCGCATCGCGTTCTTTCGCGGACAATCGGTAGGGGTTCTCCCGAACCGGTCTATCGTTTGCGGCAGTAATTGTTCGGTGTTTAACCAACTGGGTTTGGCGGACTCCCGACGTCGACATAAAGCAGTTCCAGAAACTGTTTAAAAGCTCAGAAAGCTGGCATTGCTCTGTCGGCGGGAGGTTGCGGTTAACGTCGATTTCGAGCTTATTTGACGCCATGGCTGACGCTTTACTCTGCAGAACAAAGCAGTCCGTTGCTTCGTCGATGTCTTCGAAGACGGCAACCGCCGTTCCCTTGGCGACTCGCCGACGTTCATTGGTAAAGTTTGTCAGCAGGACCTCCGCTTCGCCACATGCTAGCGTCGACAGGCCCCTAGCAATGGCGATCCCACTTTCCAGAAGAAGGGGACTCAAGACCTCGGCAATACCATGGCCGCTTAATAGGTCATCACACCTAACGGAAACAAGCATGCAGGCCCTTGGTGGTAGGCTAACTTCGTCACCAACAATTCGCAGATGTATGGGTGGGTTGCCGGCAAGTTCTGGTGTGTTATGTTTCGTAGAAAAACTCACAAAGCCTTCGCCGACGTCGATCACCGCGTCATGATCGCGCAAGAAGTCCTTTCCTATAATAAGCTAACTGCAGCACTCCGGAAGGACGACGAACGTACCGACGAAGTCCGAGTCACCAATGCGTACCCTCGCGGTACATTTTCCGACAGGCGTCGTTAGGTGACCCCCGGTAGTCAGAATCTGAGGTCCATCCCATAGGGTCCTAACCTTTCTGAGCCTGTCAGAGAGTTCCCGACTAATTATCGAGTAGTCCGCCCCAGTGTCCACTAATGCGGTCATTTCGTGTCCGTCGAGAAAAACTGTAAGTTCGGGCCACGCGTTCACGTCGACGTCGAAGTTTTGGGCTGCGGGTTTCCAACTGCCGGCGGTAGAGGAAGGCCTTCGGAGCTTCGAATACTGGCAACCTTGCCTTCCAAGGTTGCGTCATCTAGTTTCCCCGTGGTGGTGTTGGAGACAGCCGGGTAGGTGGCCTTCCAGGAGAGCGGTGGCTGGGCGAACCTTGGAGAGCTGGGGACTGCGAACGCGATCGACGGAGTGGTGCGGTAGCTCGACTCTCGGCGAGGTAGTCAGAAATGGCGACGGGTCTTCCTCCGAATTCGGGCCGAACAGCGTTGGGTGGAATCCAGGCAGACCGACTTCGCGGTAGGGGCACCGGCGATAAATGTGCCCTGGTTCACCACAGTGATAGCAGAGCGGCCGGTTCTCGGGAGTTCGCCAAAGGTCGGTATTGCGAACTTGGGGACGATAGTATTGTTGCGAACGGACCGAATAGTTAGACCGAAACTGCTAGTGGGCAGTAAGAGGGGCTGCTTGTTGTGGCCTGCATTCGGCTGGTTGGGGCGGGGGGTATGGAAGAGGCGGCGCGGCTGATCTAGTGGTTACGGCGGGAGCCTGTGCAGTGAGAGCCGTGGCGAAGGAGACTGGGCATGGTGAAGCTTGCTGCACTGCTGGTAGGGAAAAGGCGTTGCGAATTTCATCACGCACAATGTCGGGGACGGAGGCCTGCATGGGTCCCGACGGGATGATGCAGCACTTAGCGGGCTCTTCTCTCAACACCGCGCAGATGAGTTCCCGAAGGCGGTTGTCCTCATCCGTGGCCATGACAGCAGAGATGCTCGACGATGTTTTGGCACCCATGCGGTCGTATTGTCGCGAAACGCTGTTGAAGTGCCCTCTCAAATTCTTGGACCGTACGTGGCGGATTTCGGACGAGACCGGCAAAAAGCGGTTCTTTTACGCCAGGCATATGATGGCGTAATTTTTTGCATTCTGCCATGTTTGGGTCGGCTCGCTTGAACAGACGGGCCATGTCCTCCGCAAACATAGCCACACTCTCGTTTAGTTTCTGAGTCCGTGCTTCCAGAAGACACTCGGCTTGTTCACGGCGGTCGAAATTTGCGAATTTCGCTTGAACCTCGCGGTGAAAGTCTTCCCAAGTGCGCTGGCTCGCTTCCCAATTCTCGAACCAGGTTCTTGCACCGTCCTTAAGCGAAAAATAGACTTGCTGCAGCTTTTGGGTGGCACTTCACTGGTTGAATGCAGCCACACGCTTGAACTGTTGAAGCCAGTCATCAACGTCTTCGTTAGCCTCTGCTGAAACGTCACCGTAGGAGGCATCGCCTGCGCCATTACCTCTGGCTGACAGGCGTGCCTGCTTAATGTTCGCTCTAAGAGAAGTCCCTGTTCTGTAGGAAGGCCGAGTTTCCGGTGGCTACACCGATGAACCGGAGTGTGGACGGGCGAAGGTCTATGGGGGCTAAAGTCCGTGGGCGCACGGGGCATCGGAAGCACCCTTCACCAGTGTTGCGTCCTGTCAAACAGGGACACAGGAAAGTTGTCTTCGCGAAGACGCTGGGGCAAAGTATTTATTAGGGGAGGTGCCTAATGTGGGGGAAACATGCAGAGAGCACCGGTTGGTGGCTTGCAATATGGCGACCTAGAACCGTGCCCACGAGCCGCTAGCTAACGCGCTCCTTCGGCGTCCACTGCTGTGCCCATCACACGGCACGTACCCACCCGTGGGATTAGCATGTCCGTCCTACTTAATAATGCTCTCATCCCACAGACTGGCACGTGACAATATGAATACGTTTCAAGAATATATGACCTACCACACTGCCCCCCCCTGTATTCTTGGCGTTCGTGACAGCTTACCCTTACTTCTCTCTTCATTCAACAAGCCCCTCATTTACCCGTCTGACTCCCGACATGCATTCCAAAGTCAATGATCTCGAAGTCTTGGTGCCATAGGAAGCTCAAGAGGGTTCAACGCTGCTCGACTGCTCCGGACATGCACTCGCTCAAACCATGTCCCCTCCCTGAATGCACAGGGGTTCACCCCGAGTATTCGGTGTGGGGCTGGCTACCATTCCGAGTCTCAAGAATTAGGCCCCGTAAATTATTGCCAAATAAATTCGAGAAGAGCAAAGTCCCACCGGTGCTGTAGTGGTCATTATTAGAGACCAGTATTCCGGAGGTCGTGAGATGGCACACCACCATGGGGGTATGGTTTTCTCTACTTTCTATCTTTAAAAAATATATCCGTTTTAAGGAGAATAAATGACGCACCCCAATTTCGCCTTTGCTTTGCTTGGATTTCTTGCCTGCTTACATTTATTTCTGTCTGCCTTCAATCCGCTCCTCCTTGCCCATTTTGATTCGCTACATGCATAGCGAGGGTGTCTGTTCTGCAATTCCTGTTGAAATTGATAGCTTTACAGAGTTCAACGCTGTCGACCGCTGTCGACATCTCGTACACGCTCCAGTCATGGCAATGGGTTTGAAAAGAAGATCCCCTTCGAGCTAACCAGTCGGAGGGACGCTAGCTACCACTCCGAAGTGCAGCAAAATAATCACCGTAAGATCAATACGCAAGAAAGTGTAGGTAAGCAACGCCCCGCCGGCAGCGTAATGGTTATCACACCAGACTCATAGTACGGAGGTCGTGGGTGGGATCCCACCCGGAAGACACGTCTTTCTCCCCTTCGTTTCAATAGGGCACGGCAGCTCACCCGGATTGTTGAACTTGAACCCGATTGTTTACTTTATGCAGTTGACCCCTCCCCGGCTCTTCATATCATGACGATGATTGGTGGCTTTTGAATTGGGGCGTCGGTCGTCAGCAACCGACTTGCCTGTTTTATTACGTTTACTTGCCCTACTTCAAGCTATCCTATAGATTTGCTTCCTCCCTCCCATCTCTCCCTCTTTTCTTTTTTAAACTAATCGCCCTTACCCCCTTTTTTCTCTCCTCGCTTTTCCTAATTCTCATCCGTATGATTACTCCGCCTGCGTACCCATCTCTTCCCTACTTTCCTTCCACCGCCTCTCCAGTCGCCTCTTTGTCAACTCTATGGTCTTGAAGTTGAGGTTCCAACTCGTCGCAAATCCCAAAACCTCCACCAGCGTCATTTCCCCCCACCCGGCGGTGGCCGTATCTCAGTGCAGCTCCTGACAATATGGTCTATAGTTTCCCGATCACTGCCGCAGCATGCACACGTTTCATCCTGCGGCCTGTAGCTACTCGTGCATGCTCCCGTTCTTAGGCACCCTGCCCATGCCTCGAAGAGCAACGCACTGCCTCTCGCATTGCCATATAATCCCTTCTTCTTAATTTCCAGTTTCTCTGCCCTATAAGTCTCCAGGGTTTTTTTCGCTTCCTTCCTCTGTGCCCACTTCGTCGTCTCTGCTGCCTTTACCTGCTTTTTTACTGTTGGGTAAACCCCGCTTTCCCCTACCGACTTTCCGTACCGCTTCGTCATCTGTCTGGCCCTCTGCCTTCACCGCGTGTCCCCGCTCGTGAACTATACAGGCACTTAAACATATTCGGCCTACCCGCCGCGACATCTCTGTGTCGCTGCTTGGCCTCTTCATCCACCTTATCGAACTTCTCCATGATGATATTGTGTAGGTATGCCAATGCTTCCTCTACCTTGAGAATCTTCCCAAACTCGATTTCTATAGTACCGCCTTCGGTGGGACTCGTACGTTTCCCTAATGCCTGCACATGGTTCCAAAACCTTTTCGGCGCGTCTATAACTTCGCGGCCTAAATTTCGTCCTCCATGTTATGAAGTCGCTCCTCAAACTATCTCTTGCTCTGCGCCTCCTCCAACTCGAAAGACGACAAGCCCATATCCCCTTGTACCCCTTCATTTGTAGTTTTGCTGTGGGCCCCTAGGGCCAATCTGACTACCGCCCTCTGATTTACCCCCAGGCCCGCTGGGTCTCTGGCTTCATGCACAGAACTGAATTAGCGAAAGTTAATCCTAGAACCATGGCCCCTTTCCAGACTCGTCCTTTCCACCTCGTATTGTTCTGTATCCCCAGAGGGCTGTATGCTTCATTATAGCCGCGTTCCGTCTTCCTTTCGTCTTAAGGTGAGCTTCATGCGCCTGCGTGTAATATTTGCTGTTGTTGAGCCATACTCGTAAATATTTATGCTCTTTCACCAATGGTATTTCTACTTGCTGCACTGATACTGTTTGTGCTCCTCGCCGTCAATAAAGCCCATATTCCCCGATTTTTCTCTGCTAAAGCATAGCACTAGGTTAGTCGCGTCTTCACAGGCGAGCACGCGTAGACAACTGCGGGGCGTCGAGGCGAGGACACTGGGATGTTGTCCGCGCGGGGACTGGGCTAGGTGTTCGGCTTTGGCCTTGTGCATGTGCTGCCCGCCTGGCGAAATGGTCTGACCAACCCCCGCGGTCAGTGACTCTGTCTATGAGTGCTATGTGTGCATGAGAGTGAGTGTTGAGAGGAACATGTGTGGGATTGATTGGTTCATGGGGCAAATCAGTGGCTCATAT
>JABSTR010002255.1:0-19567 GCA_013339765.2 Haemaphysalis longicornis
AATCCTAACAGACATTCAGGCTGTTGAACCGACAGCCAATCCGGAAACTCGGCATATCGGTCTATTGGTCTGATGGCAGCCTGTTGGTGTGATGGCAGCCTGTCGGTCTGAGGCACTCTGTTGGTCTGAATGCAGTCTGTTGGTCTGAATGCAGTCTGTTGGTGAACATATAGGTCCGATGACGAGATTGACTTAGGACACATGCTGTGAGGTGTGGAACTGGTTTACAAGTTTGGCAAGCATGTAGGCCTTTTAGTAAAATAAAAATAGAGAAGTTCATTTTGTGCTGCTCACTCATTTATTTGTGCTGCATGTCGCCGAGCTTTTGCGAAAGGTGCTTTCGAACCACCTTTAGCCTGGCTTCAGAGGGCTCCGCAGACGCAGTCCTGGCCACAGAGATATGAAAAAGAGTTGTAGATAGGATAATTAAGGGTTCGATGACCTTGTGAATAAAAGACAATGTGGTAAAAGGTAACAAATATTGCCAAACAGGTTGCCAGTAAAAAGCAACACTCTGGGGAATAAACTAATACCCTGCAGCTTTTTTCTTGTAAGCTAACACATACGGGCCCGCAGCAAACCATTATTCATGAATGGCATTCAGGCACAATGTGAGACCATTTATTGTTCCAGAAGTTTCATATTAGGGGATGCTTGCTTTTGCTAAATTATAAGTTAGCTATGAGTTCTAATGTCAGATATGAAATGCAATACCTTTCAGGGATGCGACCTTCTCTGGTGTCAGGGCTGGTTTGGGCTTCGTTTTCCCTTGCGACTTGCTCTTGTTGAAGAGTGTCCCAGTCACGCTCCTGTCTCGCATCTGCTCCACCGTCCAAAAGTATTTGCCGCAAGCCGGCAAAACATCGAATCAGTTGAAGCCCGGAACATTGTGCCCCAGGCATCCTTGCACAGCCAAGTGTCGCAACCTGCATACAGCTGCGACCAAAAAGAAAAAAAAGGCAGCAATGGACATGTAGCTATCGAAAAATACTGAGCGAGAAAATTGAAGTAGCTATTTGATATTTATGCCTGTATCCATTCCAACACAAAAGATTTTAGAAAAATGGCCAATCTGTTAGGTTGATGTGCAATGTAGGCAATGATGGAAAGCTGTGCACCCTGCTCTATGGTTATGTGCAACGTTGCAAGGGTGCTTGTAGAGCATTCCATGAAGCTGACAAATAGCACGAGCTAATCCATCAATGCTAATGGGCCGACGGAACCCATTAGCACACCCTCACCCAGCTTTAGCCTGTAGTAGCGTAAGCTGGTGTCCGTTAACATGGGCCTCAGGAGCACGTGCTCACCCGAGAGCATACATGACAAAAAGAAGACGATTCACGCATAGTGCAATCTCTTTTCCGGGTATGTCGCTTCGGTGAGGAGTGATACACTGTATGAGCTGTTGCAACAATGCAAGAAACATAGGTCACTGACCAAGTCAAAAAACGTTTTCTTTGACGGACCCTACCCATGCGGGTACCGTGTTCACAATGGGCATGTGCTGTAGCTATACTAAGCTAAACGAAGCTATATTCGTCATTAGGCGGTGCAATGAGTTCACATAGATATGCTGCAGACTAGCCGCCGTTCTGTTGATAGTGTCGGGCATCGTCTCAATGATGAGAGACTCAAGCAGCAATCGAGAAGATAGATTGCCCTCGGTTTTCAGTACTTTCGCCTCGTCCCATGCGACCAAGTGTCCCATCTTCTCACAATGCTTGCCAGTGCCGGCTCGTTTTTGCATGCCCTTGTCACTTCGTTCCGGTGCTGCATATTAATCTTCTGTGCGATTGCCTGTTTCGCCAATGTACACTGATTTGCATTCGGCGCACGGTATCTAATAAACAACACCTGGAAGCTTGGAGCTTGAGAGGGGTCTTTCACGCTGACAATGCCAGAACGTAGCTTGCTAGTGGGCACGCGCACGATGTGCACAATGTGTGTCTTGAAAATGCGTGCAAAAAGAAATGCGGCAGTCGAGATCTAATCGAAAGCGGTGGGTTCGGTCCCCACTCGTGGCGCGTGTTTTTCTTTCTTTCTCACATCAATAAATAATAACAAAAAATGTCAACATCACTAACGGTAAAAAATATTCTAACCATCACCTATGTGCCTTTCTTTGACGTTGAGCGACTGCATTTCTTTAGCTATTTACCTAACGAGCCCTCCTTTCCAAACTGCAGCTATTCTCGTGCGAAAGCTTAGGAGGGGCTCTTCGGTTCTGGGCAGCCTGATGCCCAAGGTAGTAGCATAGAGGGGTTCCCGTCGGTTACGCACTTATGACAGGCTGTAGACCTTCGCGTCACGCCCGGGGTTGAAAAGAAGGTCCCCTTCTCCCGTGTAGTCTGAGTGGCGCTGGCTACCACCCTCAAGCGTCAGATACAGTTTTGTAGTACTATAAATACCCCAGAAAGTGAAGGAGGACACAGTCGCCCAGATAGCCGAATGGTAAGGTATTCGAGATCTAATCGAAAGCGTGGGTTCGGTCCCCACTCTGGGCGCGTGTTTTCTTTCTTTCTCACATAAAATAATAAAAAAAAATGTAACATCACTAACGGTAAAAAATATTCTAACATTCCCTTATGCTTGTCGACTTGGCGTTGTTGTAGACGCGGCATTTCTTTCGATATATATATATATATATATATATGTGTGTGTGTGTGTGTGTGTGTGTGTGTGTGTATAGTGTATAGATAGTGCCTCAGGATTATGTCCACTCTAGACACCCTGGTAGTAGCGGAATAAGTACAGCAAAAGGTGCTCGGGGCGTAAGATCAGAAGATCAGACATCATCTTGCCGCTTGGACCTACGCTCGCCTTAATTCTAGTCCTGCAAATAAACCCTCTTCAACCAGCTGCCAAAGGGCTGCCTACATTTGTTACGAGGGGTGGAGGTCGGGTGTTTTGTTTCCACCCAGGAGAGACGCAACCGAACGCTCCTCACGGTAACTCCCGAAACCAGGCAGGAGCCTGCGTCGCTGGGACCACTTGTAGGCCCTTGCTACAATGGTTCCGAGTTGAAAAGAAGCCCCACTGGCGCCTCCGCTTCAGAGCGTGATCGGGAAAGATGTCGCTGAGGCACTAACATCAGCTCAGCATAAGCTGTTCGTAGCTGCGCCCCCTCACATACTCCGTGGAAGCAGGACAGTTATCGCTGCGACCGGCTTGGGTCTTCCTCGCAGCGGTCGTAAGCCAACCTACGGCTTCCATTTAGCCGGCAGCTAACCATTGGCCAGCTTCATTACCTTTTCATTGCTGTCTCGACGTCTGCGTAAAATCCATCGACGGCCTCATTGTAGCAGCTTGTGGATGGCGCATAAACTTAACTATCTTTACCCTGCATAGCTTCCTTAGCCCGATCACAACGAGTCTAACTCTTTCGGTAATCCTGAATAATTACTCAACGTTCCCTGTTATTTCTCTCTGGATTAGGAATCCCACGCCGTGCACTTTTTCTTTAAGCACTACGGTAGCATAGAATATTCCCGCTACTCAAACCTATGGAGACTTCTGTTCTAACTTCACTTGTCTCTATGATACCCCACTTAATGTCTTTGAACTCCTTTAGTGGCACAAGTGGCACAACTAATCTTCCCTCGCTATGCAGGGTTCCCGCGCTAAACGTTGCCAGGTTCAAGTTCCAAATGTGGCCTTTCCGTTTCCAGAGATTCTTATTACTATAGGGCAAACAAAAGATTTTAGACAGGCTGTGCTCTATCAGGAAATTTACAGGCGAACACATTCCGAGCGCCTGTTCCATCCTACATGTTGCCATTTGAGAAGGATCCCGATGTGTAGGAAACGAAAAATGAAGTACGATGGAAAGCCTGATACCAATGGCGTACACGGACAAAAGCGAAATCAAATGAATGTAAAAACAGACATTTGTTTCCAGGTGGTATATTTTTCTAAAGGGAAAGATTTTGAAGGTGCAGGTTTTTAACCCACGTAATATTTTTTTGCATCTGTAGTCTTTACAAGACGGGTCAGTGCTGCGCTAGAGATCACTGAAATTTTAGAATACGAACGGGAAGCGCGGAGAACACAGATGAAAGCATTTCTGCTCTGTATGCTAAGAAGGTGTAGGCGTTTATGTTTAATTAGCAGAAACGTCCTACGTTCGAGCCGCCCTTCCTATTATGTACTTTGTTCATAATGGGAGAAAACATAAGCGCCTAACCATGTCTTGACGTAGACAGAGTAAAATTTGAATATTGCTACAATGGAGCAATTACAATTTTAGGTCAAGGAATATCAGCGGTGCTGTAACAGCAACTACAAGGAAAAAAATCGTATTTGAACAGGCTGAACCAAATTAGGAGAATGAGGCATGAACACCTCCCTCTAGCGACGACGACGGTTGAACGCAAGCTGTCTCGTGATGGATTGTTTGGTTGGTCAATCCCACACTGCGAGTATGTGCGTAGGTACCACGCACCACCTTTCTAGAATACCCACAGCAACTCTCAGGTTTGCACTCCGCAGACCTAACGTTTGGGTTTGGGGAGCACGGCGAGAGCCGGCCCCTGCTGTTGGCCTTCGCTTCGACCATGCCGAAATAAAGCAATCGGATATAAGCAGGATTCATAACGTTAGGGAGCCAGGTTCAATCCCGGCCACCTGAAGCGTTTTTTTCTTTCACTTCACCATAGATTATTCATGACCATCGCCAGAAAAAGTTGTCTCTACTGCAGGGCGTATAGGCGTACAACGGCACCAGAGAAGACATTTAGGCTCCGCTTCAAAATGGGTGAGTTCAAGGAGCTATCTAGGGGAATATTGCGAGCCACAGCGGCACCACCCAAAAAATGAACAATTGGTACGATTCTTAATAACTAAAACAAGCAGAAAACGTGGCTGGATTTTACCAGTAAGATGACCACAGTCGTTGGAATGAATGTAGCTACGACGGTGTTTTACAGGTGATACAAATTTATGTGCCGACAAATTCCCTCGCAGGAGAGCATCTAGAGAGTTCCTACTTGAGTGCTCTATTTGTAATAATTAGGACAAACACGCACTGCGCCACCATCAAGGGAGTCTTAAAAATGAGAATTGCGGAAACAGGTAGGATAAAAGACAGTAGAAAAATCAGGGGCAGGCAATTGAAACGAAACAGCGGGAAGAGGGGGGGGGGGGGTCACTCACGTTGCCTTGACCTCGCGATAAATATCTATGCTAATCACGGGATCACTCGGGAGTTATATCGGGATAACTGCACTGATCTCGGGATTTACTGTGCCATAAGGAAAACAATTAGAAATGCACCATGGGAAAGGTCGAACGGCAAAGGCACACAGGAAATTTACTTCATTATAACAGCAACATTGGACAGCGTGTATGCTGCACGCATTTGCAAGAGTCAAGGTAACGGATCGCAGGATGGTAATGAGGTTACAGTGAAGTTGATGAAAGAAAAGAATATTCTAGGAAATAAAAAATAAACTGAACCTGCTGTGAATAAAGGAATGGGGAAAGCTCAAATTGGTATTGCAGAACAAAGTTGCAGTTTTAAACGAAGATAAAAAAACTCAGATATTACGAATCAAAACATAACAGAAGGAGGTGTAGAAGTGAAGAACAAACCTGCTTTGCTCTCTGAGAGAGCAAAAAACATAATAACGACTAATATTTATTTATTAATTCGAAGAGCTCATGAACAGTGCAGAGCCTTCTGGGATGAGGCACTGGGTATAGGAAGATAAGCCATACAAGCAGACAACATATATGGGAGGGCAACAAATCAAACATAGGTCAAAGCAAATGTGTATATATATCCAAAGTGGAGTGTTATGAAAGAAGGCAAAAACATTTTCCGAAAAAGTGCTCGGAAGTCGTGTGTAGGGTATGTACTAGTTAACTCATGCAAGCATGGTACTTTTGGTGAAGAAACACAAAAACGGAGGCAAAAGTGTGATAAAGTGCGGAGAGCCCACAAAGTTAGCGGAGTGGCCGAATTTGCGTAAAATTGGCAAAATGATTGATATCCGCAAATACGGAATGGAAAAACTTGGCGGTGCACTTAAAATGAAGGACGTTTGAAAGCGACCGAGAAGAACCTCTCCACTGGCCTGCGTAAATCTACACACTAAGACATGAAAAAAGCATTGAAACAAAACACGTAGAGAACATGGGGAACACATAGAAACTTTTCTCGTATTTGTGCTCATCGGCACTTAAACAAATAGCCGTTTTTAAAAACTGTCTCATTTAGGAAAGTTGGAAAAAAAAATCTAGGATGGGGAGAAAAAGGCTCTTAAAGGATTAAACATACGAAAACTGTCTCCAACAAAGTAACAGCAGCTGCTTTTTTGCCCGCGGTGGAAACACTGGTAAAGAAAAGGTGACAAAAAAGCGCACGATGAGATTAAAAAATCGAAGACTCTTTCATCCAATCAGAACGATGGTAAAAACGTGAGGTTGTCTCTGTGAAAATTTAACCCTTATAGCTCTCTTTTTTATTTGAAGTAAAACAATATTTTCTGTTTGTTTTCCTAAATTTAGGTTCATATAAGCCCACATGGAACTGTAAGTGCAAATATTAACACATTTATTGTTCAGACAATTCACTCGGACATCTGCCAATTAAAAATTTTCTTTGGAGAAGAGACATCGGTTTTGTATATTTTGCAAAACCTCATGACTACACGAACCGATAAACAAAAATGAGCTTTGTATACAACGAGTATATAGATTTACAAGCTTGGGAAGAAAACTCAGACGACCATTTTTTTCAGCCTCAATGCCGTAATTTCGTCTTCACCGGAGCTTCGTCTTATTTGTACCGTCCACTTCCACTAAAATGAAACGACATTGATATCTATCGCAATGGGCATCATTGAAGGACAATTTCCCAGAAAACTAGCAGTTTTGGTTTCGTTCTCTATGCACTAAGGAACTATTAGATGATTGCGTCAATTGACACCACCAGGGCCGAAAGGGTTAAGTAGGTTAGTGTTTGTGATTGATTTGCGCGAAGCAGACTTATTTAGATGTTCGAATAGCTTGAGTATAAGTAGTATACGTAGACGTTTAGAAAATCCAAAATGCTTCGACCATGTCGGAATGGCGCAATGGAATGGACGTCGGATCCATAACGCGTGATGCCCAGGCTCTATTCCAACCAGAGGTAGCTAGTTTTTTACGTGCGTCTTGTGCCTGTGCTCATCATCATCATCATCGTTTGTGAAACCAGTCGTGTAAAGTTCAGTTTCCTGCAGGCGATTTTAACGACAGTGCTATCAGGGACACCAAACAAGCTTCACTTCGAAAGCGGGGTCACTGTGCCTGACAATATTGCACCATCAAAAAACTTACCGATGAGGCCCTTCACCCTACTGGAGGTGTCATTAAAAGTCGCCCAAAGCATAACTAATCGATTATGCGACACGGTACACACACAACGACGAAAGGAAGGCGATGAATTTCGAAAGCGTTCCTCAACAATAAATCTTGCCAATGCAATAAACCGGACCAATAAAATATAGGCAAAATGATAGCCTTTATATTTGGCATTCACAGATTATCAGGATGCATTTGCCCCGTAACGACCGCCGCTGTAAGAGATGGCGGGAATAAGAGATTGCGGAGTAGAGCAGACTTGCGGGGTTGCGTTCCCGTCTATATGTATACGACTCTCCTTTATGACAGGACTAAAGCAATACGGTGTCTAACAAAAACAGAAATTAAATTTGGAAATATTTTCAACCAGTCAAAAATTCGTGTTTAAAAACCGAATTCAGAAGCGTAACTATCACGGTTCTTGTAGAACACTCGAGCATTTTGATAATTGCTGATGGCGTTGCTCAATTTGAGTTAGTTCCGCAAGTACGTGCAAAAATGCTAGAAATTTTATTCAGAACTTTTCCCTGCTTGGTATAAAATACAAGCAAAAATGCTGCGGCTTAACTCTACAGCCAAGAACCATTGGCTGGTAGAGCTAGAAAGCTTTGCTCTAAAAACTGCCATGCTCAGCATCCTTCGAGTTCGAAACTCCCGAGGTCTCGCAGGGCGAGCGGTACCGCGGACCAACGTAGCAGACAACAGGCCAGCTGCTCCCGCCTCGTGGGGTCAGTGCGCATGTGCCGGCTGTTTCCCATTCTCGCCGCCTCTCGGCAGCGGCGCTTTCCGGAGTGCTGCTGCCACGCATTAGCCGATTTCTTTTAACAGTGGACCACACTGTACTATGCATCATATGCAAAAAACCGCAAATTAGCAAAAAGAAAACAAATTCGCTATATTTATGTAAATGTACCCTTATGGCTAAAAGCAACAAACAAATATATACAACGGTGAAACAACAGATGTATTGGTAGTAATAGCACCATTTGGCTATAAGAAACTCACACTAAGAACAAATGCGTGGTTACGCCTATTCATGAGAAGAATATTCGCTGAATTCAATCGGATGTTTAAATTTCTATTTATGGCTGCTATTGTTATTCAAACAGCCGATGAACAAAGAACAACGCAATAAAAATGGTCGCGAAGAGGCCTTGTATAAAAGCAAGGACGAAACGAAGAGAACTGAAACGGTAGTTTGTGCTCGAAACAGGAGTTTGTGCTGTTCTATGTATAACAAAAAAAAAGGTACCAAAAAGTAGTTCCCTGCCTGCACAATGGCGGCAAAATTGATATGAATAGCGCGAACGTGGATTGCATTTATATTCGGAGGGCCGAGAAACATGGGGTCGAGGAGAGCGTTAGAGGGAAGGCTGTACCAAAGACAATCGTTTTTGAGGCCATTTTTCGGAAACGTAGAAGATTGCCAGTTTTGAAATGCGAGATTTCTCCTGTAAGTTTATGCGCGAATCAATAATTTTGAGAATAATAATGTGCTGATGGTAAAAGTGCCTGCTATTGTGTGCTTATCAAATTTAGGCAAGTGATTCTCTCTAAAAAAATGACTATTGTGAAAGAGACCTGTACCGTAACGTCGGGGCTTCGGGTTTAGCTACGGTTGCTCTGCTTATACACCCGTCGAAACGTGCAGTAATATAGTTCTAGGAGCTTTCATGCCCACTCTTCCTTCCCGCCCAATGTCTGGGGAGGAAAACTGAATAATATAAAAAGTAACGCCGGCGCAATCAAATAGCAGAATATAAGTTTTGAATTCCGTCAGAAACCTCAGCCAATCGGGGCATAAGTAAGCGTGCGCCTTGTGAAGCACCCGGCGTAGGCTAGCTCGACCTTTAAGCACTGCCCTACATTCGTTGCGTCACCTCCCACTGCTGCTCTTCTCGCCAGTTCATGCATGTTCAGGCCTGACGTGGGGAGCACACAGCAGCTTGCGCCCCAGACGCCGAGTTCGCGAAGCCGGTTGCCGTCGGTTCTAGTGCGTGCTAACATGGTCCACTTTAGGACAGATGTGGAATCCTCCAGACAAATAGATCCTTGCCAGGCAGTCATGAAGAACTTTGTAAGGTGCAACAGCCGGGTCCCCAAAGACGGGAGACGAGCCGACAGTTCTGCTGTTTCTCCAGCCTCGCATTACTAGTGATGCTCCGCGACTTTTGTTCTTTTTCATTTGTGTATGAAACGTAATGCAAAAAAATACCTTTATTGTTTTTGAGTTTTCAAATCCGGTATTTGCAAATAAGTCGACTCTTCTCACGGCTCGTCACATAAACAGAGGAAAACTGTTTTCTGACCGCACACCCATTCCTCCAAAAGACGGCAACGGTGGTTAGTAATGGATAAGGACTCTGCATAGCCCCATGAAAAAAACTACTTAATTCTTTATTGTTAAAAGAGGTACTAGTGATGTAGTATGAGTAGAGCGAGCGAGAACCGCTTGAGTCAGGGTTGGGGAAACGGGTTTCTGCCATTGAATTCCTGCAAAGATTCGAAATTACGGTAAATATTTGAGGTCACACCCCACAACAACAATTTTACGAGCGTCACGTGTAGAGATTTGTTTGAGTGCTGATATTTTGTTGTGCATCCGATGGAATACTGTCTCCTGATAAATCACACTTCCCTGGATATTGCCTAGTCACGTTCATATGAAAATATGCTTTCAAACTGCGTTCCGTTAAACCAATTTTATTTGTCATAGTATCGCTGCAAACCGATCCTACGAGCTTTGTTGCAGGTTGTGGGGGGGGGGGGGGGGAAGGGTAATGTATGCTAATAATATTATAATTTCTTCATCGGGTGTTTACCAAAATAACAAACGTGTGTATATTGTGAGTGTCAGGCCGAACATCTTCCCAAAAGCGTAATGGGTGAACCCTTCTCGTTTTAGCTGTTTAGCTGAGAATACTAATATTTTCCCTAATTGATAGGGAAACAGTATGGGGCCCGCGAACAAGTAATGGATTTACAACATTGAACAATGCTCGTCAAACATGGCTTCTTACGAGAATGCCAAAAATTGTTATTCTTAAAAAAAAGCAGTCTTGCTACGTAACGACCCGTACTATGCTCATGTTTTGGGTTGATGTTATATGTGATCTCGGTGTATACAGGAAGATCTTCGGTTAGTCCGTTCTTTTAATGCGCAGCATTTTTTGCCGAGTAACACCCAGCGAGGATAATGTAACGCTCTGCATTTGCGCAAAAATGAAGAATTGGAGTAAACACAATTTCATCCTTTGAATAGCGTAAATGGAGTAAGTTGGTCGAAGAGTATTTCGAATAACGAAACAATAAAAATAGGAAAAATGACATTTGTGAAAAAAGTATCTGACAAGATCAAGAATATGGATCGTATACGTCTCCTCTAAAAATAGAAAACTAAACTCAAAAGCGCGTAAAAAAAATGCTTGAAATGCAGATTAAAAAAAGACGAAAACGGTCCAACCCTGCACTAAGCGTTTCATCCGCGTAATATTTTTAATGCCGAAATAAGCGCAGTTATTCGGTGTAATGAAGAAAATATACATAATTTGCAAAAAATTGACCACATCTTTCCGCGGGGGGGAAATCATGGGGTGATGCGACGCATCTGGGCGGTGCTTCTTGAGGTTGCGCCGACCATCGTGATAGCAGACCTGTTAGTCTCCATTAAAATCATCGGTGGTCATCAGATGTCATCGGAGCGGCGCAGTTACCGCGTTTATATGTACCGCGCGTTAACGGTGAGGGGAATGAGAGAGAGTAGCGCATGCGCATCTGTTAACCGAGCGCTAACGCGCGCTGACACACAGCTGACATGGCGAGGGGAGCGAGCACTAACGCAAGATGGCGCTGCGGTGAGAGCAGCGTTACCGCGCAGCTCGACTGGCGAGGAAAATAGGGGAGAGGCATCCGGACTACGCACGGATGGAGGGACAAGGCGAGTCAAAGAGATGCGTCGCATCTAAAAACAAACAAAAAAAAACTACAACAATGCAATAACCACAAGAATTTCGCTACTAATAGTTAAATCAGGTTGTAAAGAACTCACTCTAATGGAGCGAAATAACAATGCTAGTCTTTAGTGGAAAATTCTCTGAATTTCTGCCGCTTTCTTATGAGGCGCTTAGCCCAAGGGCGTCATGGATAAACTAAAGACCGAACAAAGGGAGTGTGAAGCCGTTTCGTTTTTTTTTTTTTTTTTGCCCAAACTTCTCTGATTTGTGTTCTATAGACTGCAGGAGGCGTCCTATCGGGCCTTTAGATAACAAGCGGAAGTAACAGAGAGCCGGTAGCTCAGGTTTCTTGGAATTACTGCGTGTACGACGTGAAATAAACATCTTCATGTTCTTGCTTCTTTTCATATCTATTATTTCGACGGAACAGGTCCCGCCAGGAGTATTACGCTGTGTACTGACTCTATTTGGGTGGTTCTTACAAGATCGTTACGAAAGCTTGCTAAAAATTTCTTCGCCGGTGCAAACGTGTCTACAATGATATGAAGGAGTTCTGAATACCAAAGTTCAGCCATGTTGCCCGAAAGAAGATTAAAATTTGGTATATTTTTTACATCAGCAAAGGGTTTTCGAACTCTTCACGGCTCAGTGCCGCAAATCTGCATTTTAAATATATGCAGTAGCACTTAGATGCCTATGTGTAGACATGAGACGATTTTTGACACTACTCTACTATATACTGTGGAAGCTCTGTCCTGTCATCCAAGTTTCTTGTAACATGCCTGAGTTTTTTTTCACAACTTGTCGTTACACTCATTGGTTCGTTCGCTGTGCACAAATCTCGTTTCCACAGCTTCCTACTTCCGCCTTACTGGTGTTTGGGTTGTTTCAGTAACTTTGCTTGTTTTTTGCCGTTTTACTGAAGCATAGGGCCAGCAACCATGGCGCATGGTAGGAAGCTAAAATACATACAAAATAAATCTCAATGAAAATAATTTCTTTTCAGAATTTCCGAAAACATTTCCTGCGAAGCTGTAGATTATACCAAATTTCCTCAGACCTCTAGTCTCAAGAAATATTTTATCACATTTTATAACAATTCCGTGTTATCCCGTGGGATAATAATGAAGGAAAAAGAAGGAAGAAAACTGGTATAAATTATGGTAAGGATCGGAGTGAAAACAGGGCCTCACAAATGCGAGGAAAAAAGGTATTTCCACCTTCATCACCTTTTGGAGAATATAGCTGTCAGAGCCTGCTGAGGTGGCTCAGCCTGCTGAGGTGGCTCAGTGGCAAAGGCGTTGTGCTGCTGAGCGCTAGTCTGCGAGTTGGATTCGCGGCAGTGGCAGCCCCTTGGGATGAGCGCGAAACACGACAACGCCCGTCTGTGCCACGTTTCGTTGCACGTTAATGATCCCCTGGTGTTGAAAATAAATCAGGAGCCCTCTACTACGGCTCACCTCATCACCTGTGTAGTACCGCCGCATTGTACCTTATAATCAATCAACATCGAATAAGTGCTTGTGTTGCGGCATCCTACATTCTAAGGTTTTAAGAGATGTATACTGAAGCTTACATATACAATTTTATAATGCTCATGATCAAATGAAGTGTTAGGGGATTTTGAATCTGTTAATTGTTTTCTATTATTGCCGACGTGAATGCGGGTATCGAACAGGTCATTGTTTCACAGAAAAAAAGAGAAACGACGCAAAGAGAAATACATAAGGTGGACCAAGTAAGATCGTTGAGGCCTTCTAATAATAAAAATGGGTTAGGGGCATATACATAGGCCCTCCTTAATAATTTGGGAATGGTTAATAGATGCGTAGCAGTTTCTGGAGTGGCACTTTACGTTCCTGCTGAACGTTCTTTAGTGTCGGTGATGGTAGCGCAGGTATCTTACCATTTCGGTGTAACTGAAAGAAGAAAAATATACCAAGTGGGATGTATGATAATATCAAGTTAACGATGTATTGTCAAACGGGAATAGGATG
Source organism: Haemaphysalis longicornis (assembly GCA_013339765.2). NCBI lineage: Eukaryota > Metazoa > Arthropoda > Arachnida > Ixodida > Ixodidae > Haemaphysalis > Haemaphysalis longicornis. The sequence continues at coordinate 13,295 of JABSTR010002255.1, forward strand.
CTATCGCTATTGCTATATCATAAAAAGTGCTTGTTACCTAAAGCATGTCGTGGCATTTATACGGTGTAAGTATCCGCCAATGAGTCAGCAAAGGTTCTACGCATTGATGTTACACATTTTCTTTAACTGGCGTACGTGTGATACTATTCATCATATTTAGAGCTGGCTGGGCTTACACGAAACAGTGGATGGGTTTTCTATTGTTGGGATCACCCCTGGATACTTGATCAAGGTAGTTCTGTTTGTCCTTTTCTTGGCCCATGTGATCACTTCTGCTTAGAGGATGTGCCCTGCATGTCTTTTTAGCCTTACGTTTGAAATTTCAGGCTTCCTTTACCTTAATGACAAAGCTTTGTGACTGCAGGTCCTGACGCATTTTGGCAAGAATTTATAGACTCACTAAACAAGGAAATATTATTCGGGAATCTGAAGTGGGCTATACGTCCTAGGTTCAGCCGCAGTGTTTACGTTTACGCGGAAAACTTTCTAAACACATCGTCCAGCGGTCTGTAGAAACTTTCTTTAAGCAGAGCGCCTTTTTGTCGCTCCCGTTTTTATCGGTAACTTTATCTCTTCAACTGGATGATTATCTTGCGTAGATATCCTGCATGTGCCATCGAATAGTCGTTTGTGGGGATCCTCTGTGGTCGGTTCAGGAGCTGGTTTTTGTTGTGCTGTGGTGTCTGCGCGGACAAGCGCTTTCTCGTCGACTAAAAGTGTGTTAAAATATTTGTTTTACTCTGCGAAGTTTTTATAACTTGACTGATCACTGGATTAATATAAACTGTGTAGTACAGTTCGCTAAATCCATCCTCTCGTCTTGACTTTTTTAAGCCGATGCTGTAGCATCTTCAGTTTACCTTTGCTTTTTCATTCTGGACAGAGTAGTCTGATATCTGTGTCATCCGTAAGCTGTTTGACGTCAATATTGATGTAAAAAAGAATTATGTAGGTGTTTGTGCATGTTTGTGTTACGCTCAATGTATTTAACCATTCTTTGGGTGTTGCTTCCAGCTTTCAAGCCACAATGTGTCGCTATTTGCATAGTTGACCCGCCATTAATACGCCGTTTCGTCTAGCTTCTCCGCTCTTCATCGCTTTTATTGTCTTCCCTTGTTCGTTTGACATATTTTAGGTGTGGCATCACCAAAGAAGTTTGTTGGTTTAGTACTGCCCTTTTGACTAATGTTGATAGCTTGCAGCTTAGCATAAATCCGTTCCGCAACATTCCTTATTTCATTTATGTTTGGCGTAAGATTGTTTTCAGTGGAGAACGCATGCATTTTATTATTTCTAACAGCTACCCTTCTTAGTTTTTAACAAACGTCGTGACCTTCAGACGCTTTTTCAACGTAAGAATTTTTAGGCACATGTGTATATGCTTAATTTTGTTAATGTATACACCCCTACCAATTGAATGTTATCAACCCATTTTTTTACAAAAAAAAATGGCCTCGAGTTTTTCAACGTGTTCTTTTGTTTTCTCAGATAGTTTACCAGCTGTTTTTAGATGCTCCTTTTCCAAAAACTATCTGTGCCTTTGCGATCACTGTCATTATATTGATATTTAACATACCCAGGCTACCTCATACTCTCTGGCTACAGCTACACGTCGGTTCTGAATAGTTATTCTATCATGTCAGTTATAATAAAACGGACAACAGGTGACGGACAACACGTGAACCAACGATTTAACCGAATGACTAACTATGGACCGTCTGAAAACCCACAATACGCGTGGCTGTAAACATTAGGGAGGTTCCTTTTTCTTGCAGGGTAAACAATCAGGGCTATAGTGGTATTTGAGTATTTCAGCGCTGTTTTGTCCTGACTAATTTAGGTGTTTTACTTATGGATTCTGTCTGGCTTTGTTCTAAGCTTTAGGTTTCCCGTGCACATCACCAACCTTCGATCACTGGTCCTGAGCTAGCGAAGAACTTCAGCGCTGCGAAATACACGGATTGTCGATTTCAAAGAAGGTCGACTTTGTTCTCTTTTCGTGCCATTGAGTCTTTTCCACATTCATTTGTGACTTTTTCATTTAGGAGAGAATGAATTTGTTATAATAAACTATTTGTCGCCCCCAAACCAATCGGTCTGTTCCCTCGGATGTTCCCACTACCTATTTGAAAGTTCGTAACTTCCTGTTTGCGTATTTTCCCCAAACCCGCTTTCACCTCAAAGTCGCACATTTACACAGTTTAACAATATACTCAATTATTGTTGCGCGAGCCATAGATGGATACGTAGGCAAACATCTGTATAGTCCATTCATAGACAGAATGAATGGAATGAACGCACAGAATGAACGCGCGCGACTTTAGTGGAAGTAAATAAGCCGTGCCCCGAGCAGGCGGGTGTTGCTGCTCCTATGTCGCTACATTGGCATCACCGCATTTCCCGCCGCTACCGTGTTCTTGTTTCTCAAGACGGCGCGTCAGCGCTACTGTGTGCAGTACAAGAACTGTGAGGCGAGTAGAGAGAGGGCCGAGTAGGCGTGAGAAGAACGCAGAATGAGAAGAAAGCCGATGAAATGGCGATATTTGCTGACAAAAATAAAGCAACAGTTAGTCAATGCCGGTGCGATATCGAGGTGCCGCGATCGCTGATCCAATTTGAGCGCGAAGCTCAGTTACCCATGGGGGTGAAGGGCCTTCTACATACGTCGTGCTGCAGGCGTCTAAATCCGAATCAAAGTTTTGCAGTGGTCAAAGTCTATATTCTGAAGCCAGAGTAAATAGTGGGTTACAAATTACTACAGATATACTTATAGATGTTGTAACCAAAGAAGACCAGCGTCTGGCTTCCGATGTGGTGATCGAGTCGATTAGCCAGGCAGCGAGCGCCCCTCCGATCCTCTTCTTCCTCTTCTCCCACTGTCGCCCCCTGCCTGCGCTTCTTTATTTCTCAACACACTCCCGCCGGCCGCCGCCAAGTTCGTTGTAGGAGCTAGCTGGGGCAGCGGCAGGCAACGAGCGCTTGCTGGGTTATTGGGTCAAAGTTACTTAGGGCTAAAGGTGAAGACTGCGAGTGTTCATATGGTCCCCCGGGAAAAGACCATGCTCAAGGTTTTCGGCCAGAAGGCACCCACCAGGATCGAAAAGAAACAGATCATGCGGGCTGCCAAGTGCCCAGAGAACATGCAGCCAATGCAGTGTCAGTGTGGTCGTGTTCATGTCCTGTCCTGCCTCCACAAATCTATCGATGTGCTGAAGTAACAATGCTGTTTTGTACACGGACAAGGAGACGTTGCTTTGGTGGGGCACGTAAGCGTAGCAGAAGGCGCGTCCAGCATGGAATCGTGTCGCCAGAAAGAAAAGGGGTCGCGACTATGGAAGCAACCGTCCTCTGACGCCGCGTGGATTTGTCGCCAACGGGATAGTATGAGAGCGGCCGCTGCTCGCCTCTGGAGTCGAACCTTGTTCACGGAGCGCCGGAGAAGCAGGCGCTTCGTTGTCCCCTGAAGCGAGTCCATCTTCTGCACGAACCGCGTTTTCGTTGCTGGACCCAATGAAAACATATTCGACTAAAAAAAACCTGGTTACGGAACTGCTTGCGAAACGAGAGATGCGTCGCCGACGTAAAGGTCGCAACAGGGAAACTCGGAGGTCTCCAAAACAAGAGTCGCATCATCGATGCTAGGGCATGCAGTGGCAGAACGGGTCAGACGTCTCCGGAGCGGAAGTCAAGTTGTCGAAGCGAGGGTTGCGAAAGGGCTGTAGTGACGTCTCCGAAGTTGGAATGGCGTCTGTGATGCCAGCATCCGTCTGCGGCCAATTAGAAATCTCCAAAGCAGAAGTCTCGTTGGCTAGGCTAGATTTACGGCAGGACCGCTGGGCTCTCTCCAAAACGATAGCCGCGTCAGCGATGCCGAGGTCCCGGGAGTGTGACTTCCCCGAGACAGCAGTCACGGAAGCAGCAGGACTGCGCAGTTGCTGGAGCCTCTCTTTCCTTGACTGAGCACCTCGGTGTCCTGTTTGGAGTCCTGGAAGGCCGCAGCGCCTCCGTCGTCGTTGTCCTGTTCTACCCGCGCACCAGTCATTTCCCGGACAGGCGGCACGTCACCCGGGACCATTGTCCGCCGGGCCTCCTTGGGGAGCGAGCAAATAGTCGAGGGTGCGATGCGGGTGGTGAACAGGGCCGCCTTAGGTTGAGGACGGGGCTTGCGGAAGAGTCATGGCTCGGGAGAAGCGTACGCGCGTTCGCAGGGCGCAGATACGCTCGTCGTAATCGATCGCGTTCAAAATGTCCGCTTCGAATTCGTCATCCGTCAGGTTCGCTTGAATTTCGGCGTCGAGCTGGTGAAGGCTCACCTGGTCATGCAAGATGAGGTCGAGGACATTTTTTCTATCAAGAGCTGTTGCTGCCTGGCTCCGCAGCAAGGCGTCGAGGACTCTCATGGTCCCGGAGACGGTCGCTCGTAGGACATCTCGGCGAATACGGAGAGCGTCCATGGCACCAACGATGAAGCAAGACGCTGGGGGGGTGGCGAATACAAAAGAGACAAGGGGGGGCTTGGGCACGAGCCGAAAGGGGCGGCGGCCGAGGGCAAGGCTTCCAGGATAAAGCAGTACGAAGGTATCCAAACCTCGCGTGCCTCGGAAACGCTGCGCCGAGGCATATTCATAAATATTCAAAAAATGCCGAGGCATATGCGCTGAAATATTCAGATTACGGATTTAATGCCCCGAAGATATAACGGGCTATTAGACGCGCCACTTGTGGATTTTTATCGTGCGCCAAAATATCGACAGACGGGCCCTTTGCTCAATATGACTCAGTCGTCGCCGTCACGTTTTAATAAAGTAATAGATACCTCTTCTGCGGGGTGCATACGGTAGAGTATGCCATTATCCGGGTTGTGTATCATTTTCCAAACCTGGACCTTTCACTTTTTATGTCAACAACGTGATGACCACGGGGCATAATTTGAACGTTTTGTGCTAGGGTCACTAATAGCCACGAAGGGGAGCACGAAGGCCACCTCTAATGGTGTTTCACTCTATAAGAAAAAATCACCTGCGCCGATTGCGGTGTATCGATCAAACACGAAGTGTCATTCACAACACTAATGAAAAGTGAGTGACTGACACAACTGGACCTAGAAGTGAACACAAACGCCACGACAGCTGTTTTTATTCCACATTGTTACCCTTTGTACCCACGTAGTTCCACTTGCCCAACGTGGAAAAAGTCCAAATGAATTGCTTAAGGGATTGAAAAGGCCGCAGACACAAGTAAAAGCCATAGACGGTCAAAGAGAGTTAATTCACCGAGAGGTATACTGGGAACGTGCCTCCTTGTCTTAGGTCGTCGCCTTACCGTTAGGGGTGAGCGGAAGTTATTTTTTGAAATACCGCTGAGGGCGGGGGGAAAAAACAAAAGAGACTGGTAATTTCTCCCTACCACATTTTCTTAAGACAAAGATACGCGACAAACGCCAAGTGCTAGGCATTTTAATTCCTCTGCGTCTTTTTCCTAAAGCTGCATCTTTACCTCCTACACAAATACAGGTAATTACTTTGCGACCTGTAAATGTTCTAGAAGTTATTTTCCAGCATCCCTACAGGTCTATGGTCTTTCAAACCTCATTAGTGTGTGCACAAACAGCTTTCGGTGGCGTGCTGCTTAGAGCATACCATAAACTGAGTAGTATTTTCGAAGATTAACAATACAATTTGCAAAACAATAGCCTGCTAAAATAAAAAAAATCCCGGAAGCTCTTTTACTGAAGCGAAACTGTAGTCCCGTAAATGAAGTGTTTTTACAATTATGTGTAAGCCAAATCCACTTAATTTGTTTACACTTACATTTTGTGCCACGTTTCAAGAAGCGTTAAAATAGGACTTTCAAAGTACAGCCCATTTTAGGTCTTCGAGAGTGCGGCCACATAAAAAGGCCGCATAAAAGACTTTCGCAGGAATTAGCAAATTAGTATTTCAAAGCAGGACGCGCGCGAGCACCAGATTCATAGAACGAAAGGCTAAGCTTGTCAAGCGGACTCTGCTTTTCTTGAAATAGCGCGGCTAACTTCGTAAGTACCTCTTTCAATTGAGATACCACTTTATAATCCTAGCCTTCACAAAGTAGATTCCCGCAGTGTTATTCGGTGATGTTTACACAGCAGTCGGTTTTTATCATTTTCAGCGTGCTCACTGAGAGTTCGTTATTCAAGAAAAGTCATATGCGGTAATCATACACACGAAGTGGTCAGCTATACTTTGCCTCAGATGTGCGTTTGAGTAGAGTTCATGTGTAGGCGATACCAATGAG
>JABSTR010002256.1:0-73218 GCA_013339765.2 Haemaphysalis longicornis
TATAACATGTCGATGCATACTTGTCCCTTCACTTCCTGAACCAGAATATCATGCAAAATACGAACACGAGGCAGGGATACAGAAAAACGCCATGAAAAATATAAAGTGAACGCCAGTATGCATGTGGAGCGGTGTTGATAAGTACCCCTCAGCAATAAAATATTTGGCTGTACGAGAACTTCCATCGTTATTTTTTCTTGTTACATTTCAACTGTCAAATAATGTTACATACGAAATTTTTATTTGAATGGCGGAATTGACGTTTATCTATCCGTCCGCCAAATCGAAAACATGTACTGTTTCTGCTTTCACATTTCTCGAAGAGTCCGCAAATATTTCCGCCGCCGCCACACAATGATGTCATCCCTTTCCAGAAGCGCAGAATTACGTTTTCGCTTCCGAAAAGCAAATTAATGTCATTCAGAAGCCGACGCATCGTTCTGACACTCAGCTTCGGCAGCCCCATGTCGGGGTCGCTGGTCACATCGCTGAGGATCTTTTCTGCCACGGCGCCTCGTTGCGATACAGAACGCAGCGCAGACGCCGAACGCTGTGAAGTGGCTGACCACAAAATTCACTTCTCGGGAACGGCCATCCTCGAAAGGGAGACGAACTGGAGGAAGCGGCTTTTCTTGAGTCATGGCATATCCAACGAAACCCCTGCGAACCTAATCGCTCGCTTGGCACGCTGCCTTCGGTCCACACACACGGATAACGTGTGCAGCGAAGGAATTTCTGCCAGGCCAGCAAAGTAAAAGATTATAAGACGCAATTGCAGCGTGGCCCCAGTCACCCCTTAATAAGCCCATCGGCTTCGAAACGTCGGTTTTGTCTATCTATTGTTAGGAGCATAATTAATCCCAGTTCAGTAACTGCCAAGGCAGACAGAAGTCTGTCACAATGTTTAACTTCAAGAATACATGAAAAGCATCAACCGATAAACACAATTAAAGTGACGGTTTCAAAAACTTAAACTCAGCGGCACGCAAAATCACACATGTATCGCTGACCCACTCGTCCCCTTTCTTTCTATTATAAAACGGTTCTGAGAGCCCCTTCGTCACTGTAGTGTCATTCCTGCCGAGGATTGCAATCTGTCAAGGGAAGATCTGCATTTTTCCAAACGAGTGACACGTCTGAATCTTCGCTATGCGGTGGTAAATGTGCGCGTGTATATGTTAAGAGTACTGTGCTCACGTGCCTGGTCGTTCACACATCTGCCCGTCTGGCCGATACTGCCCTCCCTGCATGAAAGCGATATCTCGGAAATACACCGTCATCACAGGGCAAAAACCGCCTGGCATGCTTATTTTCGCAAGTTTTGTTTGGGCTTGGCGAAAATTTCCGCACGAAGGCGGCCAAGTTCTTTTGGAACAGAAACACCACCGCAAGCTTGTGTCGTTCTCCCACCTTTTTTAGGCTGTGCGCGAATCCTATGTCTATAGGGTAGCATACAGGCTTCGCCTAGAGTTGTTCTGGCGGTTCGCACCCACTTCGCCTTTGGCTTTCCGCAGCGAGCTTCGCCAACACCCACCAAGACATAGCTCGGGTAACCGACCGAACAGAAGTCTCTTTCAGTTGAGAGTCAAAGCTATCTTGAACAGCATGTACTCAGACTTCTTCAGTGCGGACTCTTGAACCAGAGACGCTATGGCCATTTTTAACAATCTTTGAATGGGATAATGAATGGGGCGGCAGAAACTATTTATGGGTACGGAGGCGATAGACCGAGCAGACATGGTCGGATGAAAACTTAAAATTATGTCCAAGTTACTGCAGGGTGTAATGACGTCGAATCTCGTGTGTAAATGCGAGACCATTTTCCGGGCGGCGAAAATTCTCTAAAATCACTTGTGCGGTTGCAAGAAAGTCAGGAGAACGCTGTTTTTCTAATCACTAAATATCGTGAACATATTTAAAGACACACAGAAGAGCATCCTGTCAAAATTTAAATGCGAGTCCCGGTCGACATAGGCAACAAAAATATTTCATAAGACCAGCGCAACACAGAACCCGATACTAATTCCATGTTACTGAACGTACGTGCACAATTTGATAAAAAAAAATTGTTGCATGCAGTAGTACTCCAATAAACGCATAAAAACAGTTCACAGTCATACCACAGGAATTCTAGTAACTGACCGCACCGCTTTCGTCAATGCATTGCCTGACAGAAGCGAAAGGTCCCGCGTGCGAAGCAGAACAGAACATATCCTCAATGTCAACGGAAAAGGCAAACCGCACCAAGGTGATATTCTTTATAAGTCGATGACCTCAAGTGAACTCTTAGTGACAAATGGTTGTCGATGGCCTAAGGCCGCCTAGATGGTTCAGCTTTTTAAAGTTTTGACAAGGATGTTGTTATGCGGGTTTTTAGGTATGTCGAAGTTTTTTTAGTGGTTTTAAAAAAAAGTGTTCTCCTAACTACTCTGCAACCGCACAAGTTATTTTAGTGAATGTTCGCTGCCATGAGAATGGTCTCGCATTAACACCCAAAGTTCCAAGACATGATATCCTGTAGTTTTTATACATTAATTTTAAGTTTTTATCCGACCATGTTTTTTGGGTTTATAGCTCGCGTGCTCCATGAAAGCTTCTGCTTATCCATCATTTCGCTAAAAGACTGTTAAAACGGCCATAGCGTCTTAGGTTCTAGAGTCCGCACTGAAGAAGTTCTGTATGCATGAGTGTTAAAGGGAGCTTTCCCTCTCAACTGACGCGACTTCTATCGGTCGGTTACCCGAGCTATGTCTTGGTGGGTGTTGCCGAAGCCTTGCTGCAGAAAGCCAAAGGCCAAGTGGGTGCGAATTTACAAGAACAACATAAGGCGAAGCCTGTTGTTTTGCTGCCTATATACATAGCAGTTACGCACAACCTGAAAAGGTGGCAGAACGGATCAAAGTGCTGTTGGTGTTTCCTGAACCGCAAACCGTGGCCGCCGGTGCGCGCAAATTTCTGGCAAGCCCGAACAAAACCGTGCGAAAAGAAGCGTGCCAAAAGCGCTTTCTACCCTTTCACGTCTGGGTGGTTCACGAGAAACCGCTTTCATACCGAAACGCCTATATCGGCCAGACGGGAATATGTGTGAATGACTGGCCAGGAGAACACAGTTCTTTTCTTAACAATATTCTGCGCGCCCATTTATCAACGCCTGGCCAAGACTGCGCTCCTGTCATTCCAATAGAAAATGCACACATTTGTTTGAGAAGATTCGATTTCTCGGCAGAAGTGAATGTAGAGGGCGAGGGAGATTTCAGGAGCGTTTTATATTAAGTACAAATGGGACAACTGCATCACGAATACATCTGTGATTTTCAGTGCCACCCAGTTTGAGTTTTTGAAAACGTCACTTTGATCGTGTCTATCGGTTTGATGCTTTCCATTTATTGCATCCTGTGCCCAAGATCAATTAAACAAGTATAAATACGAGACGATGCTTCGGTAAAGGTTAGTTGCAAGTGAGCGCTTGTCTCGTCGTTCTTCTTTACATCATTGTCAAGTCGCGCTCTTTAGATGCGAAGGCATCTCATTCACCGGCCTTGTCCCTGCATCCGGCGTCGGCGTCGTCGTCGTCGTGTGTCCGACCCGCCCATTCCCCTCGCCACGCGAGCTGCGCTCTTCGCCGCTCACCCCCTCTCCTCTCCGATAGCGAACACTCTCTCGCGAGGGGCATTGAATTGGATTGGCTTGGATTGGCTTGGCTTGGAAAAAATTGGATTGAACTGGATTTGGATTGGATTGAATTAAAGTGGATTGGGTTGGATTGCGTTGCGTGAAGCCGCGGCAGGCACACTGGCGCCGGCGCATCCCCTCACCGTTATGCGCGCTATAAAACGTGGTGCCTCGCCGCTCCGCTCCATCGTTCTAGCGCCGTTCCTCCGCTGTCCAACGCTGCAACGTGAACCAGCTATGCGTCGCATCTACACAGGAGTTCCCGCGGGGGAGGTGGGAGTTTTTATCTCAACCATTCTTGGAGTTTAGCATATCCACAAGATTTGGGGAGGATATGTAAGCCAGGCTTCTGTGATGCTGTGCGCTGAGAAACATCTTGTTTGAATGCCGCCTTGATACGTGATTTCTTCACAGACCTTTACAGAGTTTTATGCGATGTTTGAAAGTTGTTCGTTACCCCGATTAGATTGTCAGTGTTGGATACAAATTTGTGTTTGTTTCAACCAAAATACGTTGTTTCGAATCAGCGCCCGTCTTGAGAATTTCCTCTGTCTCCTTTGTTGCTTACTCTGGTGTTACTTTTCAACACGACACTAGTTTCGAGGCTGCCCTTTTGTAACAGTAGGGGGGGCGTCCTTTGAATGTATCAAATTTGAGGGTATCCTAGCATTATGAATTTGATGCTGTCGTGTCTGCTTCCTCAAACGAGATCATCTTCACCCTTCCTGGAGTCTAGAATATGTTGTTGTGTAAATAAAGTTTGGGGTTTTCGTACAGCCTATATGTTTTGTCGCGATGCACTTGTATACGTGCTGTTCTCTCATGCTTGCCTTTGTAGTCCCCTCCCCATAGAGAGCCCATAAGAACAAGACACCAAAATGTTGTTCCCCATTCTCTATTTGGGCCTGTTTCTCAGAGAAGCACTTAAAGAATGTAAATTAAGAAATAGTGAAGGCTTAAAAACTTGTACAACTTAACTGTGAGCCTCTCCCTAGAGTGGGGTAGGGAATTGGGGTTCTTAGTCCTGGTTTTGTCAATAATTCTTCAGTACGTCTTATAGGGAGACTGGCCTTTCTTATGCCCCCATCAGATTTCGGAGGCATACTGCGGGGGAAAGGCTTTGAGTGTATGCCCTGTCTCCTATCTGGTACAACAGCTCGGGGTTTTAGGTGGCTCTCAGGCATTCACTTAAATTGTGCTAAGAGCTTTGTGCTGACGGGCGGGAGTTCAAGCATACATTTTTGCCTACAGAGGTATCCTGAGAGTATTTTTCACACGGTGTCGTGATTGCATACATAGAGCAGTCGAGCAGTCAAAACGATGATGGGAATTCCAGTGCTCGTGCGTTTTCTGACTTTGCGTATAACGACGTCGGTCTACCCTTCCGCTGTTTTGGCCAAAATTACATACGCGGCAACTTAGACAATGCCCGGCAGAAAGTACGCCTGGACGAAAATGTCCCGGTTCTCCTTTACTCTTCTCTTAGTGTTCTTTACCCTGCCACGATTGGGGGCACGACACGGCTTCAAGAATGGAGCACTTACGCCATGTGTACTTCCAGGTCGCTTTGCTGCTCGCCGGACTAACACCTTCCAAGGATGCCTCACTTCACCGTGGGTGTCAAGCGGACAAGCCCGAATTTTGGACGCAACCGCCAATCTTGGTCACGGAACGATTTCACGGCTGGCAACAGCCGTACTCGTCGATCACTGACGTCACAATCAGCGCGGGAGGCGGCCGTCATAAACTGCAGCCCGCCAATGTTTCCTCGGGGCACGACACGGCTTCAAGAATGGAGCACTTACGCCATGTGTACGTCGAACCGTTGTTTGTTCGCAGTGTCGTGCCCCGACAAATTGGTGTTTGCTCTAGAAGTGTGTAAACAAAAAGCGGATTCTTGTGTGAGCTGTTTTCTTTTGCTACTGTCCGGAGATGTTGAGTCTAATCCGGGACCTAATGGAGATGAGGTACTGGCAGCTGTTCTGGCCACCGTACAGAGGATCGAGACAGGGCAGGCTAGCATTCAAGCTGACCTTCAAGCTCTTAAACAGTGGCAAGCGTCAGTGGACGTTGAGCTAAAGCAGCTGTCTGCCCGCATTCGAGAAGTGGAAGTTGACATAGCATCAACAAAGAAAGGCCAGAATACCGCTGTGGCAGTAGAGGCATCACAAACGGTACCGGAAAGCATCAGTCATCACCTAAAGAAAATTGATTCGCGGTTTGGAAGACACTGAAAACAGAATGCGGTGCTCCAACCTGCTTTTCTTTGGCATTCCTGACGTTTCATTAGAATCATGGGCTGAGTCGGAAAAAAAGGTAATAGACCTGTGCTCACAACATATGAAATTGTCGGTTGCACCATCCCAAATTGAGCGGGCTCACCGCCTGGGAAAATATCAGTCTGATAAATGCAGGCCCGTTATTGTTAAGTTAGCATTTTGTAAGGACAAACAGCGAATAATGGAAAAAGGCAAACTGTTCAAGGACACTGATTTCGCGGTTCGAGAAGATTTTTCACGGCAAACACGCACCGCAAGAAATAAGCTACGCGCCTTTGCAAAAGAGAAGAATGTGTCCTTCAAGCTTAACGTCGACAGGTTGCGTATAGATGACATCACTTATGTGTATGATGCTGAAACTGACAGTGTAACCCAGGTACCCAGATAGCTAGACCGCAATACTGATAAGCCCATTATCAATAACCCACGTTCTAACAACACCAAACCAGCCCATCAACCATTAGCATTTCAGGTCTCGTTCACTAATATTCGCAGCTTGATGCCGAAGCGTGATGAGGTTGCTTCGTTTCTCGACGACAGCAACTCTGATATCGTAGCGATAACAGAAACTTGGCTTACCCCTGACATTACAGATACGAAATAATTCTTGGCAACAGTACTTACAACATCTATCGGAAGGACCGGACAGAAAGAAGAGGTGGCGGTGTACTTCTCGGTATCGTACAAACGCTCTCGTCATTTCTTATTGATACCAACAGTCCCCTTGAAATAGTCTGGGTGGCTTGTGAAACGCTGTCTACTTAGGCTTTAATCGGGGTGTGCTATCGTCCACCAGACAACCATGGGTCCTTTGTCAATGACCTCCGCAAAAGTTTAGCTAAGGCCACACAGAACTACCCGTGCGACAACATTTACCTTTTCGGTGATTTTAATTACCCACATATCGATTGGACACATTTATCATATTCATGCCGTGAGTCGAATGATTTCCTGAATTTGTTATTGGACTTTAATTTATTCAGGTCGTTAACCAACCTACCCGTGGTGCAAATGTATTAGATTTGATACTTACCTCCGCTCCTAACACTGTCAATAGCATTTTATACCTTCAAGGGTTCAGTGACCATAACCTACTTCAGTTACTCCTTGTATTCCTCTAGCATACACAGAATCTACGTCTAAAATTGATCATAGACTATAACAAGCCAAACTACGATGCTATGAACATTGAACTTGAAGATTTTCTTCGATCTGACATTCCTTCTTTCCTTTTCATCCCGATCGGTTAATGAGAATTGGCTCTTTTTCAAAGATAAGATGCTAGCGCTGATTGACAAATTCGTTCCTTTGATTACAATATCTAACGACCAGACGAACCGGTGGTTTAACAAGTCACTTAACAAATTACGTAACAAAAAAAAGCGCTTATACAAGAATGCAATGCGAAACAAATAATCCTTCAGCCTGGCTTAAATACCGTACCTGTCTCAAAGATTACTCCTCCGCAGTTTCTTCCGCTAAAGATAAATACTACAACAAGGACCTGCCCTCACTACTTAAAACCAATCCGCAGAAATTTTGGCAAGCCATATCCCCCGACTATGGCACAATATTTCCCTGCATGACGCAAACCATGAACTTCTCTCTGATCATGAATGTTCACTAGAGTTTAAACAATTTTTTCTCATCTGTATTCACGTCGGAAGATCTTTCCACAGTGCCATTCGTACCTGACTTTGATTTCACCTACATGGAACCCATTGATATCACTGTCGAAGGCATATGTAATCTCATTGACAACCTCAAGACATCTACACATCAGCTGGCGTCGACAACATTAATTCCAAAATACTTAAGAACACATCACGTATATCAAGACCTTTTTTTGTTCCACATATTTCCTCAATCATTGTCGTCGGGTATCCTTCCCGAAGATTGGAAGATCGGAAAGATAGTTCCCATATTTAAGACCGGCAGCAGAAATTCCCCTGATAACTAACCGGCCAATATCACTGACATGCTTATGTGCAAACTACTTGAAGCACATTATCGTTTCGCATATTTTCGGTCACCTGGAATCAAAATCACTTTTTCTTCCCTAATCAACATGGCTTCAGAAAAAAAACCTTCATGTGAAACACAGCTATTCGAATTTACAACTGACTTCACTCAGGCATGAATAACAACAACAAACGACTGCCTTTTCCTTGACTTCTCGAAAGCCCTTTGACCGTGTAGCCCATAGCCGTTTACTCTCCAAATTATCTGCTTTACGCTTGGATTCTCTAACCTTATCATGGCTGCGTAACTTTCTCACACTCCGCAAACAGTACAAAGTCATCAATATATGCTTCATCTTCCTACTGTCACGTAACGTCCGGTGTCCGCAGGGCAGTGGTACTTTGGCCCTTATTGTTTCTTATTTACAATAATGACTTGCCCACTAGCATATTATCTTCTATACGTCTATTCCCGATGACTGCATCCTTTAACGCACCATTAACAGCGCTGATGATCACCTCATGTTACAAAATGATCTTAACCTTATTTAACAGTTGGTGTAACAAGTGGCTAATGACCCTTAATATATCCAAGTGCAAAATATTGTATTTTAGCCTCAAAAAAACAAATTCCAACTTTTCCTACGTACTAAACAATGAAACAGATTTCGCGACCATCATCGTACAAATATCTTGGCGTACATCTATCACCCAATCTATCCCTGGTCGTTGCATATCACTTCCATCAGGGCGAAAGCATCTCAAACTCTAGTATATCTGCGGAGAAATTTGCGAAAAAGCTCCCTCTGACGTTCGCAAGTTAGCCTATTTGGACCTTTGTTCGCCCTCAGCTTGAGTTTGCGTCCCCCAATATGGTCCCCCATTTCAAAATGTTGGAGTCGGTGCAAAACAGAGCCGGCCCGTTTTATTTCAGGAACTTTTGATCGTCATGCAAGTGTAACAAAAATAAAATTAGATACTTCACTTCCGCCTCTGGAAAAACGCCGGTTCATTGCTCTCCTCTGCTTATTTCACAAATATGTTCATAATAGGTAGGCTTTCACCATTACCACTAGTAACACCGGTGCGCATGTCGAGACGACTTCATAATCAGTTTAGTTTTTCACGCATTTATGGCAACACGCGTGCATTTAATTCATCAGTACTTGCCGTCGGGCTATTTCCATGTGGAATGACCTTCCAGATACCATTGCTTCCATAACTGACAGTACTAGATTTCGGGAACATGTATCTCGACATTTGTCATGTTAATGACGCACAACAGCACATTTCCCCGCACGGGGCACCTTGAGTATTCATGGTGACGGTGAGCAGCGACACCGCGGACCCCGAGCTCCCTACATAAGCCGTGTCCAACCGTGGCGAGGTGTTTAAAGGTGAAGGGTAGAAGCCGTAAACGGTGGCCGTCGGAGCCTTGGTCAAGCTCCGGCCGATGGACTCCCTGCCTGTCCTACCAGGCAGGGAGCTCCGGGACCTCTTTGACTACCAGGGTAAGGTCAAAGGAGAAAGTACCCCCGTCTCCCTGCTTTTCAATGTATCACATGGCATTTTCGCAAACCCCCCCCCCAACGTGATCGGTCCCCGAAAAGGGGCCGCACCGAAGTTTCTTTTCCTCCATTTGCAATCGATCTCTCTCCCAAAGCCTGATAATTTCTCGCGGTTTTTGATCATGGAATCTGTTGACAAGACAAAGCCCATCACTTCCCAGTCTGTGTTTCTAATCTCCAAGTTTCTTGAAAGCCTTATCGGAAAGTCGTACAAGGCTAAGAAACTCACAACGGGAGAAGTTTTGATAGAAGTAGAAACAAGCAACAATCCTCTAACCTCCTCAAGCAAACGCGCATGGTAGATGTTGACATCAAGATCACGCCCCATCGCAGCCTCAATAGCTGCCAGGGCGTGCTCTCTGATCGGGATCTAATAAATGAGACTGAAGAAGACCTTCTCGAGGGCCTCCGGGATCAGGGCGTGACAGCAGTGAGGCGAATCACCATACGCCG
This sequence comes from Haemaphysalis longicornis, assembly GCA_013339765.2. Classification (NCBI taxonomy): domain Eukaryota; kingdom Metazoa; phylum Arthropoda; class Arachnida; order Ixodida; family Ixodidae; genus Haemaphysalis; species Haemaphysalis longicornis. Next base: position 9,934 of record JABSTR010002256.1, read on the forward strand.
AAATGATGAAATAATTCCAACTAAGCACATAATCTTGACACTTGACCGCTCTAGCCTTCCTGAGTCGGTCAATGCAGGTTTCTTGAGATGTCCAATCCGACCCTACGTGCCAAACCCACGCCGTTGTTTCAAGTGTCAGCGGTTGGGCACGGCACAACGTCTTGTCGTGGTAAATTGACGTGCGTAAAATGTGCAGCACATGATCATCAAACTGACAATTGTAAATCCGAGACCTTCACCTGTGCCAACCTGCCAGGGACCACACGCTGCCTATTCTAGGAGCTGTGAAAAGTTCAAACAAGAGAAACAATCATTGCCTTGAAAGTCAACGAAAACATCACCTTCCCAGAGGCACGGAAGAGGTTCGCCTCCTTCCTCTGGGCAGGTACGCCGACGCAGCTCGCCGGGGGCGGAGCGGCGTCTGGTTTCGGCAGGGACCCAGTACCGCGAGTCGACTTGGTCCCGCCCCGCGCCCCCCCCCCCTGGATTGCCTCTGGCGGCCCAACCCGCCACCGCACCGCCTGCTAAGTCAGCAGCGGCTGTGGTGGCATCCACGTCCGTTGAGGATGCTGCTGCACCCTCTGTTTCCTCCTCTCCACCGGCCCGAAGCACATGCGAGGGCCCGGAGGAAGATGGAGCTGGAGGAAACCGCAGCAGTTCCCACCTCCGCCGCACCGCCTGTGCCACCCGGGGCGCTCCTGACGCCCTCGGCGGTCGCAGGCCAAAACGAAGGGCACCGCGAAGGGTGCCAGGTCCGGGGGGTCCGGTACGCCGGGTACCCCTTCCAAATCAGATGATGACTTGGATGTGGGACCCTTCCTGTATGCTTCGCAGCAGGAAGGAACGGGTCCCTCCATCTAAACCTCCAGAGGAGGTAAAGAAACCCGTCCAAGAGTCCAAGCCCCGAAAGACCCTACATAAATAGTCACACTCCAGTAGCTCTAATACATAATAATGGGAAGAGAAAATATCGTTCAATGGAACTGCAGAGGCCTTCTAAATAATCTTGACGACGTCTATGAGATTCTGCATGCTAATCAGCCAAGTGTAATGTGTGTTCAGGAAACACCACCTGAATTCCAAGAACACAATTTCTTGAATAGTTACCTGGTATACAGAAAGGACAGGGTTGGCTGCACACACTCTTCTGGCGGTGGGGCCATAATCGCCCGCAAATCCTTAGCATGCCACCCTGTCACCTTGAACACTATCCTGGAGGCTGTGGCAATTCGAACGATAATATTTAATAGGTTGATAACGGTTTGCTCCATATACATTCCTCCTGATGTTTCACTTTTAAGCTCTGACTTCGAGGCGCTGGTTGACCAGCTGCCCGAACCATACATCCTGACAGGCGACCTTAATGCTCACAACACTCTTTGGGGCTCTTCTCGCACGGATGCCCGAGGTCGCCTCATAGAGAAATTCCTTACATCTTCAGGAGCATGCCTTTTCAACAGTAAACAGCCTACATACCATAACATAGGACACAACACATACTCATGTCTTGACTTGGCGATTGGCTCCGCAGTTCTCTTTCCTCTTCTCGAGTGGGGTGTGGGAACTGACCCATATGGCAGTGACCACTTCCCCACCTCACTTACATATATAGGTAAAGGCCCAAGCAGTTCCATCTTCCCATAATAGGTTCAATGAAGCACGAGCTAACTGGAATACATTTACAGAGACATCCAAACTACACCACACATCCATAGGACACCTACACGTTGAAGAAGCTACCCAACTCCTCACGGCGCACATCCTCGACGCCGCCGAAAAGTCCATTCCCCACGCTCTGTTGCCCCGCGCAACCAGCGGAGGCCGTGGTGGAATGAGGACTGTAGGCGGGCGCGAGAGGCCCAGAACAAGGCGTGGGGTATCCTTCGTCGGTACCCCACGTCGAGGAAACCTCCTCTTGTTCAAAACGGGCCAAGGCAGTTAGGAAAACGTGTGCGCCGTGAGGCAAAACGAGAGAGTTGGCGTACATTCATAACATCAATAAACTCCTACACAGACACACAGGAAAGTATGGACACGTATACGCAAACTCAAAGGACATCAGACACACAGCCTGCCCCTGGTCAGTACAACAGGGGACACTCTGGAATACCAGGCTGACACACTCGCACAACACTTCCAACACGTGTCCAGTTCAGCACACTACACGAAACACTTTCCTGAAACATAAAGCCTCTTGTGAAAAGAAGTCCCTACACGACAACAACAAATCACAGACTTCGTACAACTCCTGTTTTCACATTCATGACTGAGGGCTGCTCTGAGCACGTGTAACCCTCAGCTCCAGGCCCAGACAACATTACATATACAATGATACAGAACTTACAACACAGACACTCTTGTAACACTTCTTCACCTTTTCAACAAGATATGGCTTTCGGGGCACATTCCAAAGTCTTGGAGGGATGCCATAGTTGTAGCATTCTTGAAAGAAGGGAAGGACCCTTCTTCTCCCCTAGCTATCGAACCCATGCCTGACCAGCTGCCTGTGCAAGCTTCTCGAGAAGATGATAAACCGGAGGCTCGTGTACTTTTTGGAGTATAACGGCCTTCTCGAGAGCTGCCAGGCAGGCTTCAGGGCGGGGCGATCCACGAATGATCAACTTGTGGCACTAGAGTCGTATATTAAGGATGCCTTCGTGCATAAACAGTTCTGTTTAACTGTGTTTTTCGACCTAGAAAAGGCCTATGACACCGCTTGGCGTTATGGGATCCTTACTGACCTGAAGTCATTCGGTGTTTCTGGTAATATGTTTAACACCCTTGCTAGCTATTTGTCGGAGAGAACCTTTCGCGTCAGAGTTGGTTCTGCACTGTCAAAGGTACACGTGCAAGAAAATGGCGTGGCCGCAAGGCGGAGTTCTAAGCTGCACTCTCTTCATAGTAAAAATGAACTCCCTTGGGAAGGCACTGCCGCCCTACAATTTCTTACTCCATGTATGTAGATGACGTGCAGATATCTTTTAAATCATGTAATATGTCCATCTGCGAACGTCAAGTCCAGCTCGGCGTCAAGAAGCTTGCCGGCTGGGCAGACAAGAATGGGTTTAAATTGAATCCTGCAAAAAGCTCCTGCGTTGTGTTCTCCAGGAAGCGCTGGGTCCATCCGGACCCAGACATTACTCTTAATGGCGTGTCGCTTCCTGTGAACAAGGAGCACAAGTTCTTAGGTGTGGTGTTTGATCACAACTCACATTCATTCCCCACATCAAGGAACTTAAAAATAAATGTCTCAAAACAATGAATATACTTAAGGTTCTCTCCCACCAATCCTATGGTTCCAACAAAGAACTCTTGCTTCGCTTGTATACTGCTTTGGTTGGGTCTTGTTTGGACTATGGCAGTGTGGTGTATGGGTCGGCGACTAAGACAGCCTTGCGAATTCTTGACCCAGTTCTACACCTGGGCCTTCGTCTTTCGTCGGGTGCTTTTCGCACTAGCCCTGCTGAGAGTCTTTATGTCGAGTGTAATAAGTGGAGCCTTGAGAACCAACGAACATACATGGACTTGCTTTATGCTTTTAAGATTTCATCGCTGAATATTCATCCTTTTTATCCTGTCTTTAACGACACATCCACATCTCTGCTCTTTGTAAATCGCCCATCCGTTCCTCTGCCCTTTTCACTTAGAGTGAAAGAGCGAGCCTCGGATCTCAGTGCTTCGTTTTTGGATGTGTACAGGTCATCCTTTTCAAACAGTTTACCGCCTTGGCAAGTTCGTCCTGTGTCGTGCGACCTTTCTTTTATGAAACTTGACGAAAATCGGGTAGCGCGGGCTGCAATACTGCAGCACTTTCTGTCTCTGCAGTTTAAATACCCATTTGCAGAATTTTACAGTGACGCGTCTAAAACCTCCACTATATGGTCTCCTGCGCTGCTCATGGTCCGAATTTCTGTGCAGCCAGAACCATGAGCGTCCACACGACAATTTTTTCAGCAGAGGCGTATGGGATTTTGCTGATTGTACGACACATACTTGAAAATCGAATTCCAAAGTCTATCATCTACACAGATTCCTTGAGTGTCGTTCGCGCACTGTCATCGCATACACCCCCCAAAAACCACATAGTTAATCTTGTATTTATCACTATCATGTCTGTGTATGCAAAGAAGCATCAGCTGCTCCTCTGCTGGTTCCAGGACACGCTGGGATCGCTGGGAACTGAGTTGGCAGACGAGAGGGCCGTGCTGCTGCACTCAGGAACACTGTAGACATAACAACGTACCCTACACAGACCTCAAGCCACACATAAGACAACACCTGCGGAGAACATGGCAAACACACTGGGACGAACAGACAGACAACAAACTACACGTAATAAAGCAACACTTGGGACGGTACACAGCTGACTCACGCAACAGACACACGGAAGTCGCCTTGGGTAGGCTGCGGATAGGGCACACCCATGCGACGCACTCGTATCTGCTGACGGGATCTTCTAGGACCCCAGTGCAGCAGGTGCGGAGATGCCCTATCCGTAGTGCACATACTAATCACATGCAAGGCACTTCACACAACACGACACAAACACTTCAGAGAACTCTACAGACAACATATTCCCCTACATCCATGTTTTTTCTAGGTGACGATGCCATTGTTTCAGTGAAACGTGTGTTTGAATATTTGGTCAGAAGGTCAAGTTTTTAAACCTCATTTCCTATCATGCATAATGAAATCTGGCCCTATACACCAGCCATGCCCTTGCCGTTTCTGATTTTACTCTTGTTTTTGCTTACTTTACGTAGTGGCTAAGGTTTCAGCACCCTCATATTGACTATTGTTTTGGCGCTCTTTGCCCTAGTTGGGCCTTGCGCCATAAACATCCAACCATCATCAACAACAGCACATTTACAATCTTGTTCATTTTGTGCCTTGTTTTTTTTTGTTTTTGATTTTGTTTGCTTTTTACTTGGTTGTTCACTTTTCTGGTTGGGCGCCCTTGTCATATTTTGAAATTTTTGAAATTTTTGTTTCTTTCTGTGCGTATTACCGCGTGTTTGTATGCTTGCATCACCTGTATTATTGCACATAGCGATTTATGTACTATGTTGCTTTAATGCTCTTGCACATAGTTTTGTATTTACCCCCCCTTACTCAATGCTCCTAGGAGCCTGTAAGGAATTGTGAATAAATAAATAAAAAACATCTGTGTGGCCTGTTCCACGGTGTTCCTTAGTTTTCAAATCAGGCCGTTGTTCCTTCTGGCTGCCTAGATATCTAGTCCAAGTTTTCGTATCAAGCTTGTATGCGGATTTCTGAATGGGCTTTCCGAATCTAAACGCATAGGTGAATTTGCTGGGTGTCGTCCAGATATTGCAGAGGTCATCAAAAGAATTATCTTTCAATAATATTTCCAAGCAGGGTGCAAACGAAATCGGCCGAAGGTTTTTATCAGGGATGATTTGCGTTGTTTCGATCAGTCGCACCTTGGGCAGTCTCGCCACAAGACGGGTGGCTTGCCTGCGCGCCAGAGGAGTCTGAAATGCTATGTGACGTCTTCAACAGCGCTGTCATCCACACTAGCCAATACTTTGTTGGGGATTTCTTGCCGCCTAGGCTGGAGTGTTTAAACACTGCCATGGCGGCTCGGAGGTCGTACACTTCAATGTACCGGCTTAGCTCGAGACTACGTGGACCTTCATGAGAGGGAGAAGTACTTGCTTTACGTGGACGCAGGTATTTGTTCCTCAAGTCTTCAATTGGGCAATATGTGGTTCTTTGGTTCAGGTAGTTCGTGCTTGCTGGGCTTCCACTTGTCTCCGGGTTGTTCTTGGGGGTCTATAGATATCGCTGAATGTGCCAAGTATTGCTAGTAGATAAATTGCCCGGCGACCATTGGACAACATATGCTAGTTCCCCAAGCATATGTGGGCTGCGTACTCTGCTGCCTGCTTACCCAATTGCACTTTCGGTTTCTAGATCCAGTGGTTATGTCTCTGCTTCTGCGGCTGACTTCCCCGATGGGTGACAGTTTGCAATCGAGCTGTGGTGTGTGGTATCTTGCGGCAATTGTTTTTGTGTTTGCGTGTACATGTCGCATAACTCTCTTGGCCGACTGGTCGTAAGACTGCACTTTAAAGGGGCGCAATATTTTCTTTATTTCTTTCTGAAAATTAGTTACTTGGCCTGTTCTGATGTATGATCTGCACCTTCATCCATTGGTGAGGACTTGTATAATACCAAGACCGGATCGCAATTATCTATTGGGCTCGCACATGTTGCGAACGGGCCTCGCAAAAGTAATGTCAGTGCTCGTGTCTCTAGAAACGCTGTTCCTAGTTCGGGTAGGCGTGTAGGGGTCATACAGAGCATGCGGTTTGTGGGATTCTGCAAGAGTGACTATATAATTCCACCTCTTGCAGTTGAATGTGTTCCCCAAAATTTGCCAGCTTCATTAAGGTCCCCCAACACGAGAAGAGGAGAGCTCCCAGTCAGTTGGAGGGCTTCACACACAGTATCTTTTAGGCGTGCTCCTGTTTTGGTGTTGGGCTGCAGACGTCATTAAGAAGATTGGCGGCCCATGGGATGTGTTCCGCAGGTGTTTGCTCACATCTTTTGTGGGGTAAGGTGCTGTAAGGATGTATGTTGCCCTTGAATACCGGTGTCATAGATTATCGAGAGGGATCCGTGTAAGTAGGGTATCCTAGGAGCTTGGTTCAATAATTCGTCTTTTGGATAGCAGTGATATCAAATGGCGATTGGAGTACGCTGGCATCATGCTGTAGCGCTATTAACTTGTTTTTTTTTCTGCGGCAATTTGATGGGAGGAGCGCGTAAAGTCCTGCTTATTTGGTAGCCTACTCGTCGGGTTATGAAATCAAGTTCATGCTTTTGGACAATGGCTGGCAAGAGTAGGGAGCTTTTCTTCTGCATAGGCTGTGCTTTCTACCTCCTCCCGTGTACCTTCAAGCCGGGCTATGCGAGTTCTGATTTGGTCGACCTGACCTATATTTGATCAATTTGGACGCGCTTTTTCAGATACCTGAGTGGATGACTCCTGCACTTGCACTTTAATTTCGACAGCTTGATCCTGTATATGGGCCAGAAGCGCCCTGTCGAGCTCTATGAGCTGGTTTGTTGTGCTTGTGGGTCACTGGATTGAGTAGGGTATCAAGCAAGTTTCGCCTCCGTGGGAATGAGTTTTGTTGCGAGATACATTCAATGGTGTGCCCTTACGCAGTCTTGCTTTGACCTATCGCATTCCATTCAGCTTGTGAAGGGAAACCCATGCACCACTTATTAGGGCGAGGGGTAGAGAGAGCTGTGTCCATGGCTGCAAAATTTCATGTGGCCTTGCGCGAAAGCCGTTACCGTTTGTTTGGGAACAAATCGTCACGGCATCTTTCTCTTTCTGTTAAACTATCTTCTAATGACACATTGATTAACTTTTGTTGCGCTAACTTTGCTTTTTTGGGTTGGGCATTCTCGATAAGGTTGGGAAGGGGTGTTGTTTGGGGTGCGTGTGTGGCGTCGAGTCAAGAAATGGGTGTCAGAACACGAGCCCTGCTCACCTCTTTCTCGACGTTCTCGTTACTCAGTGCACGGTTGCGGGAACTGCATTTGAACCAGGTGTTTGAATTTCCTCGCCTCCTGGATCCTTCGTGGTGCACTCCCTGCTGTCACTGGTGGTTTTCTTGCATGATTAGGTGGTCTGTTCATGAGGCTCGGTGGGGCAATTTAGTAGTTTGCCGATGCTCTTGCAATGCTCCCTGGTCCACCCCTCCGGCTCGCTCCTCTGTCCTCTTCACCTCAAACTCCCTATAACGGAGGACGAAAGGCTCCTGGAAACCATTCGAAAAAAACCCTCGGTAGCCGTTATGTCCCATTAACCCCACCTAGAGAGCACAGCGCCTCGCACTCCAGTTCAGGTTTTTGTTGTTTGGCCCTACAATCGGGCTCACCCTTGTATTGGGCTTAGGATATGCTGCCATTTTATGTCAGGGTTCATGCATGCGTTACATATAGTCTCCGTCAATTTGTACTCCGAGCCGAGGAGGGCGACATAAAGTGTACCTTGTTACCAGTAAATGTTAAAACAACGGCAATGAAAATTTCAATCTTTACATACGTATATCTCCTTGTTGGGTTCGTACATGTTTTACGACTTCTCCACCCTTTATTCCGACAAGCGGGGAGCGCGTATTTTGTCATGCACTAACGGAGTCATTTGGGGCGACTCTGTGGACTTGCACTGCGGATGTCACGTTATTTATTCCCATCTGCTTCACCTGACTCAAGGAATTTGATGCTTTTCCGATGTGATACTGATTGTAGCGGTGTTGTGCACAATGTGGGAGAGGCTTTCGCAGGTTGGGTTCGCGGCCAGGTTGATAACCTTTTTTTCATCACAGCGTCCCAGACCTCAGCTGAAGGGGAGCTGGAAGTAGTTTTGTGTACGCGAGGGCTTCGTTGCTGTCAGATGAACCGTTACGCCTACCACTCAGTTACCTTGTCGCTCACGTCGGTGAAGGGTTTGGGTGACAACTTCGACCCAATCAGCCCTTGAGCTTGAAATTCGTCGCAAGTTCATCACAGTCGCCTTCATATGGGGTCTTCATGCATTAAATTGACGAAATATGAACAATACCGTTGATACACAAATTAATCGTCGGGTTTAAAAAGTCTTGTGCCACCCTGCTGTACATAACTGGCCAGAAAAATTGGCGTTACGAACTATCGGGGGTATTTCCATTCTTCATACCATTCCCTTATTTGATAAAACACATTGCAACAGTCATGCTGAGTTTTCTTGATGCATATGAAATGAATCTTAGCCAACCAATTTCGTTTTGTCAGAGGGCTTGAAACACAAAAAGCTCTCGAAGTATTTGTGACCTTTCAACAAGGCTTTAGAACGTAACCAATTTGCCTGTGCGGCGATTTTGAATTCTTCAAAGGCAATCGATTCTAGTATTCAGACAGTTTTGTCTGAGATACTGTTCCGGTATGAATTCAGACATCCATTTCTATCTTGAAATTACCCACGCTACTAACTAGGCAGGACTGCGCTGCTCGCATAGAATTTCCGCAGAAAAAAAGAGGAGTCAGCGGTGGTACAAAAGTATGTCGGCGTAATCCCATGTGTCTCAAATGGTTGTTTGTTTGATCACGAGCAATCCACAACCTCAGACATTCAAGTATGCGGGGCAACATGGTATGTGCATCCAAACATAATAACTATGAGCTAGCCATGGAATACCTGTAGCATGGCTGTATACAAATAATGCGGTAGTACAGCAACAATTCAATTACAGTAAACCACAGCAAGTCCCGACAAATCGTATTCCATACCCCACCTAAGCTTATTCCTAAACCGATTCCAATTGGTTTGCATACTATTAAGTATGTCGACTGTGCATGTACACCCATTGTACAACTATCTACTGTAATACTTAGACCCATTGTTTTTATTTTGATATATCCTGGAATAGACATGCGGCACACGTATGTACCGAACTCTGCAGGTTGCTTGCTTCCGGTTTTTTTTAAGCCGTATGCCCGGTATGGACGCAAACAAATATCCTATGCACTTGCTAATATTGTCTTGCGGTATGGCAATTCTATTTCTACTTCTGTACCGCCTTCTGGAAAAACCAAATCCTCTCTGGAATAAAATGAATTCTTAGATCTGTAATGTACAATGTGTGTCGCTTGAGCCGCACGTAGACGTTTTTCAGAATTCAAGAATGCCCGATTTCTTTTGTTCTTTAAAACAGACAGTGGTGTTGAATTTACTCGGTTCAATGAACGTCATATACTGTACACGCCTCAACGTGACCTCCGCTTACGAGATCTCTCTGTTGTGCCGAGAGTTTGCGCTAAGTATGGTGAGCGGTTGCGTACTTTCTATGTCCTATGTCCTTTACGTTCTCAACTCCCTTCCCTTTGAACTGTTTCTGTTAGTACCCCTGCTAAACCTAAAGTTGCTGTTTTTTGTATACGTGTCTGAAAGTTGAATGGTTGAAGCTGTTGAATACATTCTCTGGTGCTTTTTTTATTCCCCAAATATGTTTTGTATATTTTTTCGACTTTATTCTTTTTTATTTTCCTTTACAGACGACGCATATTTTGCATCAATGCGTCCGTGATGTATAGCACGGCCGGGCACGGTCAAAGGCTTTTTTTGGCTTGGGCTGGTCCCTACAGGTACTGAGTTTTGTGCAAAATAAATATTATTATTATATGTTTCTTTTGGGTCTGTGCTCGGGATCACGGCGGGGAGCTCCCCTTGGTCAGCGTGGTACCCGCCACTGGCATCCCCGGTGTTAATTCTGGCCCTGTGGGGACGATCTTACTTACTGTGGTCCAACACTGTCCTACGTTCAAGGAAATCGCCTTCAAGGAGAAGTGAACTAGTGTACGCCTGTGCGAGAAGGCTAGCAGACGATAACCGTGATACCCGGTTTAGTCAAGGAATGACATTAGAGAACTTCTGAGTAACACTTTGGAGCGCATGAAAAACGCGTCCTATCGCTGTAGGACACCCGGTGGCCATCAGCTAGCTGGATCTGATTCCCATTCAGAGCGCAAACAGACGTACACACTAAGAAACCAGAACGAGCAGTTTCTGTCAATGTTTAGTTAAGAAAAATTCAGAATTTATACTCGAGCCTTTTTTTGAAAAACTGTGCGAATCACGGTGTGAAACATTCTGCTTTCATTTCATCGTTCTTTGGAGTATTGACAGTTCCCTGAAAAGCGTTGACTTCATTCGACTCAAATGTTATCGACGGCTGGGCGACCACACGTGTCTCCTTATTTGCTGATCTCGGCGCTTCCGTGATAAGTCAGTCCGACTGATTTCTTTGCAAAACTCGGCGGTCGCACTCACACAAGCTAGCTGGCACGATTTGCACGCATTCCAGTGAATTGCGAAATTAGAATTTAGCGTGCCTTTCACATGAAATTCTCTTGTTTCCGTAGTCTCGCATTTAGGCAGTGACTGGTTTTAGACAAAGTGTGTGGCAACACGAGGAATAAAACGCCGAGACACAGAACACATATATTAGGAACACGTCAGCCGCTCCCGCGCCAGCGGCAGCTGTGCCTGGCCGAACGCTCAGAGTTCCCGGGAGCACTGACTGCTCGCGCCACGAGGCTCGCGCAGTGAGCCCCAGAGTGGTGCTTCGTCGTCTTCGCTGATTTGATGCTGCTACAGGAGCCCCCCCCCCCAACTCTAAGGAGCAGCCACGCGAGGGAGAGGTTGCCGTCGAGCAGAGAGAGCGGCGAATCTGATCTGATAGCTTGGTGATCTCCCCACGGAATTCCTCACGCAGGCTCTGCAGCGCAGGTGGAGACGGCGTTGTGGGTGCTTATTTAGTGGGCCCGGAACGTTCCGGGAGTGATAAGTTGAACACGGGACGTTCGACAGGAGTGGAAACGTCCATGACAGAGTCGGCAAGTTGGGCCAGCTGAGAAATGGATAAACCTCTCGCGGTGGCCAGCACCATGCGGACGGAGGTGGGCAGGCGTTGAAGGAAAAGCTCTCGAAGCAAAGTTTGATCGAACGTGGCTTCCTTTTCTCCAAGGAGCTGTTGAAGGTGGCGCAGTAGCTGTGAGGGTTTGCTATCACCGAGTTCTTCAGATTGTAGAAGCTGCAACCGTCGCTGTTCGAACATTGTCGTCCGCTTGATGAGTTCACTCGTCAGGGTGTCAAACGGGGCTGTCGCCGGTGGTGAAACAATCAGGTCGCGAAGCTCGGTTGCGATCTCAGGTAGGCAGCGCAGACACGAGGTGATTGAATTTCTGGCTCTGCGACGTGATGCGAGCAACGGAAACGAACTGGCTGTTTACCTGGGCGAGCCAGAGCTGTGGGTCCTCAGGCCAGTACTGGGGAAGCTTCAGCGAAAGTGCAGCCACGTCCCCTGAGTGGCGGAGGATGTTCGATGGGGTCATCTGCAGCGGTGGCTCCGAGCTGGCATCCAAAGCGGTTTGATTGTCGGCTGCCATGTCCGATGTCCGTGGTCACCAATTCTGTGGCAACACGAGGAATTAAAAACGCCGTGCCACAGAACACTTATATTAGTAACACGTCAGCAGCTCACGGACCAGTAGCAGCTATGCCTGGCCGAACGCACAGAGTTTCCCGTGAGCACTGACCGCTCGCGCAGTGAGCCCCAGAGTGGTTCTTCGTCGTCTTCGCTGCGTTGATGCTGCTACAAGTCTTTTACAACAAGCAAACGGGAGGTTCGACACAACACAATTTTCTATGCTGCATTTGGGTCCTGGTGCTTGACAATGCATTTTTCCGAATTTCTGAATTCACCGCTTATAATACTCAAGGGCTTTCACAGCTTGTTTTATTGCATACCGTTTTTTACAGAAAACCGTTAGGGATTTCAATTGAGCCGTTGAGCACGGAAATGAGCTGCAGTATTCCGGTGGGTCTGGACAGCGGTGTTTTCCGTCAGTACCGATTTCGGCAGCTCCGAACATAGTGGGCGACGACGGTTTGGACACACAGCCACTAGTATTAGATGCGAAGCACCTCATGCTCGGGGCTGCATCCCTCCCTCTTGTCATTGTCATTGTCATTGTTCACTTTCCGCACCCCCACTGCGCATGCCTGGCCAGGCACCGATGATGATGATTGTGGCAGGATGCCCCAGGGATTGGCCACCAAAGAATTCATCAGAGATAGCTTCGCGTTCAACCACCGTCGTCATCTTCCCGTAGCAGAACCCTTAGTAGTAGTATGCGAAACATTCCTCCTCTCTCTCCCACACTCCTCTTCTCTCCGGCATGCCTCCTCTCCTCTCCGAAGCTCCTCTCCTCTCCGGATTGCTCAACGAGTGACAACACCTGCGGCTCGGAGCGCGATAATGCGAAGCAGCTTAGGGATAGAGACGCGACCGTAGCAGCTACATACTGCGCTGGGGTGCCACTGTAGCTCCGCGGTATAAATAACGAGAGCGCGCAATCCGCTCCCTCCCCTCATTCTCCTCCCACAACACCGCGATCAAACTGAAATCAATTGGGAAACTGAGTCGGCCCCATGGCTGCTTCGAATACTACTCAGGGTTCCCCTACGGGAAGATGGTTAATTTTTTTTCGGCTTGATCGCCCCGAGCGTGCAGTCCCGAGGAGCCCGGCTGACGGTTCTAGTGGCACGCTTCGAACATTTTTTTTGTGAAGGCTAGCGGGGTAACCAGGGTAATTTGTTCTTGTCGTAGGATCGAAATTCTTCACTAACACCCTATTTTTCAGGCAAAATGCAGCAGAGTTGCTCTACAAAGTCAGTAGCACAATATTATTGCGTACTTAAATGTGATCACTCATGGCGCACAGATCTGGTTCGCGCGCTACTGGGCGGCTAGGTCGCATTTCATCAAAATGGCCAAAACGAGGTGTCTTCTTTATAGGCTGCTTAGGATGGCCGGTCGAGCAGTACGCGTGATGAGAAGTCAGCGTACAAATGGTTTCTTCTCTGGATTTGGACACAATTGCCACATCAAATTATCCAGGCGTAGTCATCATCGCCCAAGATGGCCTAAAAGGAACTTCAAATTCTCCACTCAACAAAGCGCATAGTTATATTTTGCCACCTTTTATGGCCCGTTGTAAACTACTACGGTCAATAGTTCGAAACGGCACATAATATACCGAGGCGTTCTTTTTCATAGTCCAAAGATTTTCGTCTTTGAAAAGACACGAATGGTGCAAGAGAATATTTTTCGAAGCCATTCTTTTTTGGACGATGAAAGCATCCAAGCATACGTCTTTGGCTTGGGTGTGCATCTCTGTGTCGCATACTCGGCGAAATGTCCCAGTATAGGCGGACGCTGTGAGCGATATTGAAGCTCTCTGAGATTGTTGTAATGCTCTCACCCAGAGCTACACAGTTAAATTGACCAGTTCTTTCCATCAGGCGGTCAGGCATTTTGGCGGTTTGTGATGGAGCGCTCGAAGTGCGCGCACAGTCCGAGGCATCTTGGCACGCCTTTCTGGTCCTTGTGCATGTGAAAGTTGACTATAGCTGAAGGTTTTGTGGAGTGTGGCTTGACTTCCTCTTCGACGTTGGCGATGTCGCCAATATATGTCAGTTCCTTGTACTCGAGGCAGCACTTTTCTGCCTTTAGTGCTACACACACTCATTCTCGGACGGTTCGAGTGCTGAATCCAACATTTTGAAGTTTTCTTCGATGCTCCGGGAAAATACCAAAACACCTTCGAGGTAGATGGGGCACGTGTGCCAATTTTGGCCAACAAGTGCAGTGTCCATTACCTGTTTGGATGCCAGTGGACCCGCAACCGCCGAAGTTGAATAGCCTTTAACTCGTGCAGCCCAGGCTGGCGTTCGAATGCAGGTGTCTCTTTCGTCCACATAAATTAAACCACCGCACCCGCTTTTCAAGTACAGTGAATACTATTTTTCGTGGCAAAGACGGTCAGGAGGGTACACGTGTGTTTTCCTGATTATGTACAATCATTGGTAGTAATGCCCAATGTTTTCGTGAAAATATTTTTCTTTCTGAGGACAACAGGGGTATCGCTGGGACATTTAAGGGTTGTATGATGTCGCCGGTTAGCTTCTCTTCAACTTGCGTCCGGATAGGATCGCACTTGCGTGAAGATAATTGGTAAGGTGACAGTCGCGTTGGTCGAGTTCCATCTTCGGTGATTATGCAGTGCTTCGCCAGAGGCGTCTGACGTAGCTTGGAATGCGAGAAAATGCAGTCGCAATAGTTGTATAGCAAGGCCCTGTGCTTTTCTTTTTTTTCTTGCAGTAGCGCCAAGTTGACGTTGACGGATTAAGCTGACTTGAAGACGGCTTCAGTGCGCGGTGAAGGTAGGCCACGAGAATAAAGCCACTTTCTTTCTGTATTTATTCGAGAAATGTAACGGCAGACCGTTGTTCAGGTTCGTATATTTTTCAATGAGGTTCATGGTTAGAACGTGGGATTTCTCTTGATTCAGCGCACGAAGCCTATATCGACGGATGAACCATTTTCAGGAGCAAGCTCTATTCGCCCTCTACGATAGCTATGGTCTCAGAAGTATTATATTGGGAGTAGACAGCTCTCATCAGGATTGCACGGGAACGCAGGGGGAAGTAGTTTTTTCTCCATTTTAAAAACCGTGCGTTTTTCGGCGCCTTAATGAGGAGTTATCAACTCATTGGAGAAGAAACTGGTCGACTTGGCCTGCAATTGGCAATAGCACAGTTATCTTTAAAAAAAGTCGAAGCCGATGATTAGGTCATGGGAGCAGTTAGGCAGTATGACTAATGAAGCAGATACGTTTTGCCTTCTTTGGCGACGTGCGGACAAGAGGTTACACTAAGTGTGATGAGATGGCCTCCTGCTTTGCTTATGTGCGGGCTGTCTCAACTCGTCGTATTTTTTTTCACTTTTGACGCGAATGATCCGCCCACCACAGAACACTAGCCTCCCGTGTCTATTATTAAAACTGCGTCGATGCTGTCGTTCGATAGCAGTACTTCTAAAGTAGCGGCTTTCGAGTTTCGGCTTTATCGGGGCGTCGTATCACGGCTCCTTAGCGTTTATCGTTCGCGGATAAGCGCCGTCGTTTTTGCCGTCTGTTTATTTACAGGTTTCGTTTAGGCCGGAAGGCGCCGCGACGTGTAGCTATTGTAATGGCAAGAAGTCACAGCAGCAATTTAGGCGAGCGTCCTAGTATGAACGCAAAGCAAATTGCGGCTCTGGGGGCGTCCTTTTCTGGTTTAACGGTTTTACGCTTTTCGCCATTGTGCAAATGGGCATCTAGAAGATGGTGCGGTTAGTTTCTCACTACTTTCTCGGGGACCTTTCGCGTGCGACGTCAGCGTTGCTGCGGAGGTTCGGCGGTGGGTATGAATGGTGTGACGGCTAACGGTTTAAACTGTTTTGGCCAGAGTAAGTCCTTCCGACAACCTGTTAGAAATTATTTTGGCCAGGGTAGGTTCTTCGGACGACCTGTTAGAGGTGGGCGGGTTCTACAAACATCTGCCACTTAGGACATAGCTAGAGGCTCGCGCGGTGCTTCCGCCTGCGTAGATGGCTCCAAGGGTTTTGAATTTCTTCCAGGATAACTCCTCTGAGTATGGCGAATTGGGTTGAGGCGTCTTTGAGAATTTTTCCGCAGCTCCCACCTGACGGCTGCGTGGATGTCCCATGTGGTGTACCGGCGCTAAAAGACCCAGCTGCGAACGCCCTAAACCCAGCGTATTGATTGGTTGGTCCCATTGCCCTGTACAAATTTTGTTCGTCCTTCTCCATCATCGCGGACTCCAATGGGCATTGGGAAGCCCTTAGGGGTTACAAACAAGGAAAGGGTACGGCTACGGCTTTAACGCTCGCATTAAAACTGTTGTTTCTTCTCTTATGTCATTGCTTGGTACACACAGAAAAAAAGTCGCTTGATGTCACTGACGAACATTATTGCGATTTCATTCGGATGATGCGTGTGGATAGCCAGGAAATTCTCTGCCATTCTTGGCTTACAAAGTCAAGAAGGTTATTGAAAATTCACACTTGAGTGACTCCCAAGGGGTTATGGTGCGCTGGTGTTGGTATAACCCAATGCCAGCAAAGTCTTATGAACACGGCCTTAATGTTTCGTCGTCGTCCCACCGGTCAAATCTGCGGCCTTACTTAGGATACACGAGCCTTCATCAGGATCTTCTCCCGATTACTCTTTAATTGATGCTACTTTAAGTGGCTGCTGCGGGAGGACTGGTTACGTAGTCAAAGCGTTGGTAATGGTTGTGGCTTCTCTTTCCATTGGGTGATTTTCAAGAATACAGGAGTCTGGAGCAAGATGTGTAAGTCGGCGGCTGACGCAACTTGGACAATTTGGTGACTGGACTTCGT
Organism: Haemaphysalis longicornis; assembly: GCA_013339765.2. Taxonomy (NCBI): domain Eukaryota; kingdom Metazoa; phylum Arthropoda; class Arachnida; order Ixodida; family Ixodidae; genus Haemaphysalis; species Haemaphysalis longicornis. The sequence continues at coordinate 26,763 of JABSTR010002256.1, forward strand.
ATAAGGGCGCATGTACACTACACCTTCACGAGATATCACGAAGCCAAGTAGGACATCGGCTTTCTTCAAGAAAGAAACGCTTCTTTAAGCAAACGTCTGAAGCACAAAAGCTAGACGCAGTGATTGCGTAACACAAAACATACTATGCATCATATTCCTTGCTGCTTACAAACAGAAAAGCAATCGCGTGGACGCCTCAAGTCTAGTAAATATCACAACTATCACGTTACCACCTTGCCTAATCGGCGGCCATTCTGATGCGGGACTGCAATCTTGGGCAGCGCACATACGAATTCCAACATACGTATATACCCGAGCTTGAGATACCATGGTCGATTCAGCGCTTTAACGATGGCCGCATGCCCAACATGAAACACGCGAAAGTTCGCGGCCTGCATCGGCGTCTCCTTCAACTCTACCCCTGTGCTCCAAAAGTTTCCCCGTGCAAGGACGGCAAAACAACTGTAGCGACCACTACCCGGTTTTCTTTCTTCGCTTGCCATTGACCTACTCCAAACGGAAATAATATATAGTGCACAATCTAGAAGTAATATAAACAGAACGTCAATGAGATCATTAGAATACTTCAGGACCTAGTGATGATGACCTATTTCCTATAATTGCTCGCTGCCTTCGGAAATATTGGCGCATCAATAAAAGGCTTCCAAACATTACAACTCATGACGAGGTAAAAAGGACGACGAGACATTTGCGGGCTCCCAGAGTGCAAGGCTTGACATAGGTAAATTTTAGAAATCTAGAAGTTATAAATAAAGAATAAACAGTGTCCGGGCAGGTGGCGAAATCGGTTGAAGACCAAGACAAGCTGTGCCCACTGCTTCGCTGAGAGTATGTCCCCGTGGCTTTGTGGGCGTGCTTTCTCTTTTGGTTCCTGCACAGCTGCAACTTTTAAATAAACAATGATACTGAAACTTATAATGTGTCCGACGATGCTCACGTAACAGAGCTTCGTCATTCAATTCTTGCGTGTGACTGCAAGCTCCCTTGATTCTTTTACTTTGGTTTTTTTCATAGCCAAGGAAGTGTGCTGAAGTGTTTACTACAAATGAGAACTTCCTTAGCGTTAAGCCAGATATCCGGTTTCAAATAGCTGTTGGGAAGCGCACACCACACAGTATCTAGGCACCAAAGTGGACTGTATAGCAAGCTCGAAAGATATGCATGCTGTGGATATTCCGTCGAACAATTGCCCATGGTGCATAGCACCGCTTGTAAATATTAATGCTAAGACTGATACGTGTGTTGAATCGGTATATCAAGTTAAAATTTAAGGTTTCAGTGGACCGAATCTACCACTTTCCAATGAGGTACTCCAGAGTGGAAGGATGTGGATAGAGTTAGCTACACGGCAATCGTTAACGTGGGCTCATATCTCGACGCCCTGGTCTTTCCGCATATTGCCTCCATAAAAAAAAGGAGCCATGAACCCCAATTGCGAGGAAACTCGCCTGCGTGGCCTGAGCATCAGACCTCTTTAACATCGTGCCACCGCTCCTGATATCCAACTGTCCGCATTTTTGATGGTCCCAGGATATCTAAAGTAATTTAGACTCTAACCATATTTACTCGCATAATCATCGCACTCGCGTAATGATCGCACCCCTGAAGTTCGTCGTCAAAAAACGATTTTTTTTTATTTTCCCGAGCAATTATCGCACCCTGAACTTGCCGCAGCCATATGACATGTGTGTGCCAAGTCCATCTGACAACGGTCGCGCTTACCTATATTTCCTCCTCTTTCAAAGCGGACATGGCTACGTCATTGCCGTAGGCTTTGCCGATATTAGCGATAACGGCACGCATGAGTTCATTATTGGTGCGGAAAAAAAACTACTATATGCACATAATGTACTCACACGACAAAGAAGAAAACGTGCTCAGGCTGCGTCAGCAGCCTTGTCCTGCACTGGGCCAGCAGCAGCAACCTATTGTTCGACCTGTTCTCACCTCGCAGCTAACTTGTTCCAGATCATTCCGTAATTATTGAAAACCCTATATTTTGAGTCACTTTGCAACGCTGCTGGCGGTGCTCAGTAGAGTTTTTTATTGTTTTTATTGCTTAAGTTTTTATGTTGATGAGATCTACCAGAAAAATTCTGACCTCACCTTGCTTGCGTTTTCTGCGTTGAAACTTTTGTCGCGAGAAATTAACCTCGCGTAATAGTCGCACCCCTAAATTTTCATCATATATTTGAAAAAAAAGTGCGATAACTAAGTGAGTAAATACGGTATATGTGCTACAATGATGTCGTTTCGATACACTGTATTCCATTACGAACGGGTAAACAAGGGCGTCTGGCGGTGCATCTCAGGGGACGAAAACACAATACTCGGAAGAAAAAATATGATGGTCACATGTTGAGCCTGTTGCCGAGCACACATGTCGGTGATTTTTGCGGACAGCCTTACAGGAGCGGAGGGCCTCAGCAGTTTCAAATGCTACAGGATACGGAAGAAGTTTTGGTCAGAGTTAAATGAAACAACCAACTATATAAGATTAGAGACGCAGCACCCATGTCTGTGTCAAAAGCGCCCACCCTTCATAATCATGTTTCAGATGCCGCTTCAGCACTGATGGCGCGTTTCCTCGGCATGCGAGACAATCCACGGGACAGAGATCACCGGTTTACTTGGTGGCAACGTACGGGCACTCTCTTGTCGATGGGCCCATGCTGCCATTGAGTTGCATATGCAGTCGTAAGTACCCGGCGCCACTTGTTTTCTGCCGCGTATAAAAATAACAAGCGCCCACTTATTTTAGCATTTAAAAAGCTACACATTCTGTGTCGGCATTGCTGAGAGGTGGTCTGGAAAGATTCCGGTGGCTCACAATATTATCTGATGGCTGGTGGAACCCAATGCTTTGCAATGGCTCTGGGCATTAACAAGAACTCCTCAAAAGACATCTACCCGGCAGTTTTTTTCCTTCCCCTCTAAACTTCGCAACCATCACAGTAATAAATATTCTGTAAATAAGTGGAAGCAATGATTACATTCATTCAATTTTTTGCATCGAGCCTACGTGTCATTGCGCCAGCTTAAGTATTAATGAACACTTCAGCTTGATAGAACAGAAAATGTATAAAATGTGGCACTGTTTGCGGACTAGTACAGGGCACTTATACGCCGCTTCTCTTCTCAATATGTTTCATACGACACTTGCAATGAATAACAAATATGTGTACTTTTGGGATAATTTAAAAAATTAATGGGGCTTTATTGTGGTTTAGAATATTTTATACTTACTGTGTCTTTTGGCACAAAAAATAATTCGAATCTGTTACCTTAGCTAATAAGCAACTTTGATGGAGATCCGGGGACGCTGTATGATTGATGCTCTGTGGTATTTGCCAAGGGCTATTTTTGCTAGAACATTAATAATGAATGGGGTATCCTTATTTGTACCAGATTAGGATGCGGAAGAGGTTTTCTCTAATAAGTGTGGCATGGTCTAGACCAGGTGCCAGGTAACCTCACTGCCAACATCGTTGTTGGTTGTTTGGGTTGCGGGGGTCACAATTGTGGAGGTGGGGGCTGCCCGAAGTACCAGCACTGCCCACCGGAGTTACACCTGCCGAATCGCAGGGACAAGGCGAACCCATCGTCTCCTACTCGGGACACGCAGGATGGAACGTGCTCCCTGTACGGCTGTGCAAAGGGCAACTAGCAGTTGAGGACTAGCCTCCAGCAGAGTTCCCAGTGCACGCTCAGTAGTACCCGGAAGCCTGACGAGTCCACGGGGGGGGGGGGATGTGATAAAGAAAAACAACCATGTTGTAGTGTTCAGGGCCGAGTAAAACCACTCGCGAACTCTGTCATATCAGACGAGCAACTGATCTAGGGGGACATTCCCAGGAACCGACACCTCCGGCCGATTGCTCACCGGGGTTCCGGATGGGGTAGAGGTCAGCCCTGACGCAGTTTGGGAATGAGCCGCTAGGTGGGTAGGTCGAGTCCGTGGCCACCCCGGCTAGGCCGAAGTGGTTGTCAAGTCCGGGATTACCGGCACCCCTGGTGTGTGGTGGTTTTACGTCAGGCTGAGTTAGCCCGGCGCTCCTGACACATTGAAACCCTTGTTTCCACCACATGGCCGCTTAGGCCGGTTGCCACGCAGTCTTTTAGCCGCCGGGCTCGTGAGCGGCGACGTGGCCCGTTGGCAACCACATGGAGGCGGGTGCGGGCAGGGGGAGTGTAGACAACTCCTACTACTCTTCCCGGAACAGATGGTCAATGCTCCTGGTCCCTGAGCCTGGTCCTGGTCCTGGAAATGGTGATGGCATGTGGCATGATTGCAAGGTACAATAGAAATAAAAAAATGTATAAAAAAATTGTAGGGATGTTTAACCATACAATTATTATAAAGATTTCACATTCGACAGGTACCCGGATACGAAATGGAGACGAAACTCTATACTGCCTCTCCTGTGCAAAGCTGCCCGCTTCCTTTCCTCAAAACGTTGTGATTTATAGCCACAGTTTGGGAATATTGGATGCACTAAGCCATTTAAATATTGGACGTTGTTTTGGAAGAAAGTAAAAACAGATGCCAGATCAACTCTAAGTCCGCAAAGTAAAATCAACGATACAATCTGTGCCTGCACGGGGTTGCTCCGTGAGTAAAGCAGGCGTCCTCCATATTACAGCGAGGTATTTGTTGGCACTTTCGACACATGGCGGCACTGCAACACACATTAACACGTATGTTGCTCAAATGTTTCGTTGCTGATCGTGTGAAATTAGGAGAGGAAAAACTGACACAGAATACAAACACAAAGGACGTTGCGTAATGGTCAACTGGCAATTTCGTTCAGAAAACGGTAATATATAGCGCAGGCTACTAAGATAACGAATTAAAACACAAAATAGCAATGTATACAAGTTATACAGGCGCGGCCGTAGGAGCAGTGGGCGGTAGCTCATGTTGAGCCTTACCCACGTGTAAGAAAAGTTTCTCCGATATCCATCTGCATCTTGACCCTGTGCCTCTTTCCCATAGTTTGTTTTCGTAGATACGCGGGCTATCTTCCCGACAATGCTGGTCGCACGCAGACGACCAAGCCACGTTTAAAAGATGCTCTGGTGAAATGCCACCAGCGCGATTGATCCCTCCGAATCTCCAGATGGCGATTTTTGATTATTGCACTCCTTCAAAGCTTAACTCACCATTACTAAGAAGCATGAGTTTTCTTTAGCTACACCCAAAGCCCACATGGGAATGGATAATTGTCCAGCCCCATGAGCTTACGGTACAACTCCGAATATTCTCTTTTAAACTGAAAACCCATACCGACCTTACGATGCGGTCACTGCAGGTTTATATTCGCTCCCTCAAACGATTTGCTTTGACACCACAATTACATTTGTGCTACCATTCTTGTACCTTCGTTAAATTTGTGAAATTGATATACTCACCACTTGTACTGATCAGCGTAATGCTCTTTTTATTTGCCCCGCATAATTTTATTCATAAAAAACCTATAATTGGATGCGCGACACACCCTAGCAGCGTTTCTTTGGATTTTGACTAATTTATGACTCACCACGACTATCCGATGAGGATACGAGGGGCGAATTTTTCATTTACCCCAAGGTGATTCCTCTTATCAAGATTTCACGTTGATACGCCATACCCCGTGGCGGCATCAATTTTTTTTATCCCAATCGATGACTCAACATGACTATGTCATGATTATGACCAGGGGAAATTTTTATAAATCTCACGTGATTTCCTTCATCGAAACCTGCAATTTGACGCCCAAAGACGCTAGCGGACATCACAGAATTTGAACCCCATCTAATATTAACCATGACTTTGTCACGGGTATAGCAAGCAAACTTATTTTATTTGTCCCAAGTGAATCCACTCGCCAAGATCTTCAATTCAATACTCCACACAACGTTTTCATGCTTATAATTCTAAACCATTGTATCCTGGTTACGACCACAAGGTATCTTTTACTGGTCCAACATTATTTCTCTAACCGAGAGTTTATTTGACGCCTCACACGCCTAAAAGTCACCATTATGAATTCCAAACCTGTTTATTATTCACCATAAGTAAGTCATGATTCTGACCAGGAAGCATTTTTTATTTTCCCTTGTGATTTTCCTCAACGAGGCTTTCGAATTGATATCCCAAACGCCTGAGCATTATCACATAAATTTTAAACCAACCTATGACCCGCCATGACTATGTCATGATCATGACCAAAATACATTTTTTAATTATCCAACGTTATTCTCGTTATCGAAACGTTTATGTGGTACCCGACACGCCTAGAGTGCACCCGTTAGTATTACCACCCTATTGGGATTCAACATGAATGTCATGATTATTTTATTTTATTGTTCGAGGCGTTTCATTTTATACCCCAGATGCCCTAGCAGCACATCACGTTGATTTTTAACCAAATCTTTGACGAGCCACGAATTTCGCATTAGTTGGTTCGAAATTTTTTATTGTTTTTACATTTCCCATTTTTTAGTTTTTTGAAAAGTTTGTTTGACCAATAAATGGATTTACGCTATTAAACGATTACGGATTGAACGTCAAGGGTATCCGCATTTTTGTAGAAATGTTGATACACGGTATTGGCTGGGGGGGGGGTACTCATTAAAGAACGCTACGCATTAAAAAAAACAAGGTATATTCATAAACACCCCCAGTTTCGGATACTCGCCGGGACAGTTCTATTTCACTCAAGGCGTTTTTTCAGCATGCAGAAAAAGAATAAACGGTACCTAAGTAGTAAACGGCATTGATGAAAATGAACTCAGCAGTGAGCGCCCGCCCCAATCACTCAAGTCTGTTTGTTTCTTCCAGGGCCATACGCACCCAGGAGACCATCAAGTTTGCCGCATCTACATCGTTACAATAAAGCACTCAGCCTATATCAAGAGTTCGGTATCCAATATTTACTTACAATTGCTGCTAAGCGTCGCTAATCATCCTGATCTAAAAACTATAGCGTTATTACATCGGCAGCGAAACTTCGTTTCAACCTCAAAGGAGTTAGGAGATCATATTTATTTATTTATTTATTTACTGAATGCAAGAATTTGAGCGCACCAGTTTGCACAAGCACGATTTGTTACCACACCTGAATATCAAAACTTTAAATGCTACTTAATTCTGAGTCCATCAGAGCCGGAAGGAATTCTGCGCCCGAGTAAGTTCTCAGTGTATTTCGAGTTCCGAGCCCTAGTGATTTAGTCCATTAGATTGAGTCAATTCCAAATTCAAAGTTCATTTGAGCTCTGAGTACATTATAAATTCTGGGCACATTTGAGTTCTGTGTTTATTTTCTATATTGAGTAGATTTTTTTCTGAGTACATTTGAGCTCTGAGTTTATTTTTTAGTTTTGAGCCGGAGTGAGTTGTGAGTTTTGCGCTTTGTGTCAGTGTCGATTTTAGTCGGGTGCAGATGTGTTGCTCAGCAATGCATGTGAGCTTGTTGAGCAGTGATTCCAAAACATTGTGAGTGCGTTTGAATTAGCCGGGCCAACGTTGCCACGGTATGTATTTTAGTACATTGAACCAAATAGTGTCGCAGAGACGTGGTAGGCCACCTTGTCGCCAATATTTCACGATACACGCAGATATACATGGCGTTATGTATTTTTTCTTCTTTCCTCTACAATTCCCGTTTTTTTACTAATCTGGTATATTTAACTCTTTCATTACGGTGGAAAAACGGCCGATTTTGATTGCTTCCACAAAACTATTTCTTCCTATTGAGCTAAGGGACACATTTAGCATTGCTATGCATGTAATTGTAGCTTATAGATTGCTCTTACAGACACATACCAGGAGTATCGTGAAAGGTATAATTACGTACAGTGTATAGTGAAATAATCAGCAAAAAAGGCACAAAAAGTATACACGCAGCGTACATAGGCGATTGTAATGAGCATAAAATTTATTGTAGGATTTCTAAGATATACAAATTGTTCCTACATTTCTTGGCTATGATTCAATAATATAACAACGCTTGTACACTACGTTTTGTATTTTTGTGGGCCCGTCAACCTAGCGGAACTGACGGCTGTGCCACTCCTCGAAGCCACTCGAGTGTAAGTTGGTCATGCATCCAAGCACACTTTTTTGTTTCTGACACAAAATCCTTTTTACTTTAGTGGTAAAAAAACAAAACAAAAAATCCAGCGACCTTGAGAAGTGTCACGCACCGCTCCGTAGCCGTACTCTGACACGAGTGCCAGGCCTATCATGAAGGTTATAACGCGATATGACTTGGCGCATTTGGCAAAACATCCCTACCGTACGTTGTCGCAGACCATACACATCAATGTGAAAGCCGCAGTGGTCAGACAGGAGGCCCGCGTTGTTTATAAATACAGCCCGAATACACCGGACGCCATTTTTACCACAACTCGCCACTACCGCGGGTTGAAATTTCTCTTGGCGCGGTCTCTGCACGCGAAATATCAACAAACATAATAATATAGAAAAATTAGTTGTCAATATATACGCCAGATGGCGTTAGTGTCCGCCAGGCGCCGTTTTAGCTTTCGCCGGACTTCTGAATCATCGGACCTCCGTGTCTGACGGCCTTTGGCGCCGTACGGAAAGAGTAAATCATTGCCCATGGAATTCCATAAAAAGGATGAACAAAAGCAACATTTTTCCGTATCCACAATCTCCCACCGTAAGATTTATGTAAATGTTCCAGAATATGCATAACGCTACGCAGAAATCTCATCTCTGTCCGCGTTTTAAGCATACTGGCGTTTGGAGGTTTTTTTTTTTCAATCGACTCTAGGTGGCATAGGTATTAAAATTATTTGTTCATGCTTTTGTTCCAAGCTATTAACATTGTCTATTCGCAAACATGTAACAGCAATTGCCAGTTTGTTCTCATATCATTCCTAATAAAATACTTGCCCTTCGTTCCCAAAATATTGGGTTCAATTAAGGCATTTTTGGGTATTCGTACATCACTTTCTCGATGAAACAAATTTACGAATCCATAAACCACGGAAAGCAATAAGTGACCAATACTTGGTGGTAGCGCATTTCCACACGGGCACTATCAAAAGAGACCACCAACCAGGAGGCTGTGGTTTGTCTTCTCTTTTTTTATTACCATGTATAAGAGCGCTACATGATGATGTTTCATATGCAATACTAACTGCGCTACATGATGATGTTTCATATGCAATACTGACTAGCCCATTTGTGAAGTCTTTATGAAATAAATTGGTCTTTCATATCTTTTGATAAAATTTGTTTTACGATACGCTTCTTATATTCGTTTTGTGTTAGCGTAAACGTTTTTAGTACCATTGCGTGCGTTTAGCTTGCGTGTGAAATTTGCACATTGTCACCATTGCCTAATATATAGCACTCTGAGATGTTTTAACCGCAGCAGTACGTCGAAATACTGCAACGGAATACCTTAAACCTACCTTATTGGCATCACAACTGTTCGGGTTCTTTTCAATTAGGGTGCAGGTAGGGCGCTAAATTAAAATACAAAGCACTGTCCCATTACCTTTTTCAGTACTTCTGTGTAAGCAATCAGTTTATAAATATTGTTTACTCTTACTTGTGTGTTTGACGAACAAACATTTCCTCAATTTATATGTAGACCCTCCTGCAGCCTATTTTTATAGTAATTTAGACAAGAGAGCAGGTGTTGACGTTGGAGATGTTTGTGTGGCTCTCACCTTAGTTCGTGATGTTTGAGCCGTGAGAAGACTTGTGGTACACAACCCAGAACAGAGTGCACCCAGAAGGTGGCGGTGAACGAATCAGGCAATTCTATGGGCTTCATGTCTGTGGTATTCAGCGTGAAATTTTTCTCTTTCCCAAGGCATCATCTCTTTCACGTGATTATTATTTAATCATAAAACTCCAAACATAGTAAAACCCACTACATATCGAAGGCAGGAATAAACCTATGTGTTCACCTCTGTCCTCGTGCCACTCCAACCGACTTTACATGGTAGGCTTTGGATTATTTCTCTGGAGTTTTGAACAAAAGAAACTCAAGTGTGCACTTGGAGGAGATATTTGTTCCGCCAATACTTTGGTTAGTTATTATTCGGATCAAAGACGCGATGTACATTGTGGATGCTACGAAATTATGGCAAATATAGACCATGTATTAGAAACGTGGTATATCTCCAATACATTTGGCGAAATAAGCTTAGGCGGCTAAGAATTGCTTTCCTAGCTAAATATATTTGCATACCTTACACCAAAATGTAGTGCAGTAGCATTTAAAGCATTTCTTTTGTCTGAAATCAACTATTTTATGTATAATATCACTCCCACACTTTGTTGATATATAACCATTTTTTGGAAAGATAAAAAATTACCCTCTATGGTCGGGCTACAAATAACACTTTTAACATTTACACCACTAGAAGAATATCCAAATACGTGGAAGCACATTTCTTATCCTCACTGCGTGAAGCTTGTGGGGAAAGTTGTAAGTGCCTCCTAAAACCCTCCGAGCGTTCGTCCATGCATCGCTGCCACTGACCCGTCCCCTGCGGCCTTCCTATGTAAATTTCTGTTTGTCTGGGTATCAGCGTTTTATTTGCCTAGTGCCACCACAGAATAGGTGCCCACGGGCATCGTACTAGCTGGCGACCATTATAACCCTTTGTATGCTCACCAAGGCGCCACAGACGCAGACAACAGCCCTGAAAAATCTCCCGCCGCGGAGTGTGATCAACAACAAACCAAAACTTTTTGAAACAGATGCCTCAAGACAACACGGGAAAAATAAGGGGAGCGGAGATGAAGGCCTGAGTAGGGTCCCAACATGAAAGAGGATGGACGGCGATGTTGGCTGCAACTGCACTGCGGCTATGTCGGTAGTGGCCAGGGGACCTTCTGGCTGGCCCTGCCAAATAGCCGGTTCGACATAGCGCAGATCACGTATTGGAATGAAAAATTCGTTCATCACTTGTCTACGTTGCCTGTTGAGATTGTTACCGCGCTTCGCGAACTCACCAATAACGCTGACGGTTCCATTTCACACCGTTAGGTAGTTAGGAGTGAACTCATAATGGAGGAGACAATGTTGGAACAGCCAGGATTTCACCTCGTTTATTACAAGCCATCGCAGCTTCTGCATCGCCTTCAACAATTCATTTGATACAATAAAGAAGCGTGCGCACAAGCGTTTCTCCTAGAGTTTCTTCTAGAAACGCTTGCCCACTGTCGTCTGGATCGTCCCCGCACGGGGCACCTTGAGCAATCTTGGTGACGGTACTGGCGATACCGTGAATCCCGCGCCCCCCAAACATAAGCTGGATCCAAACCGTGGCGATGTGTTTATAGGTGGAGGGTTAGAACCACGAACGGTGGCCGTCGGAGCCCAGGTCAAGCTCCGGCGGATGGGCTCCCTGTCTGTTCACCAGGCAGGGAGCTCCGGGACCTCTTTGACTACCAGGGTAAAAGGTCAAGAAGAAGAAAGTACCCCCGTCTCCCTGCTTTCCAATGTATCACATGGCATTTTTCCAAACCCCCCCCCAAACGTGATCGGCCCCCGAAAAGGGGCCGCACCGGAGTTTCGTTCCCACCTCTTTCAACAACTGCCTTGTCAACAACCATGAATAACTATGCTCGTTTTCTTGTGATTGAGTCAGCTGACTCAGCACGGCCTGTCGCTTCCATGTCCGTATTCTTGATCTCTAAATTTCTGCAAAGCACCATAGGTGGCAATATCAAGCTAAAAGCTCAGGACCGGAGAAATCCTGGTAGAACTCAATGCCGAACAACAAGCCCGCACTCTTCTTGCACAAACCCGCATCCATGATCTGGACATCAGGGTCACGCCCCACAGGAGCCTAAACAGCTCCCAGGGTGTGATTTCTGAGACAGATCTCCTGACGGAAACAGATGCCGACCTTCTCGAAGGTTTAAAAGGATCAGGGCGTCACAGCTGTGCGCGCATCACGATGCGCAGGACGACAAGATAATCCCTACCAAACACATTATCCTTACCTTTACCGCTCGGCACTTCCACAATATATAAATGCAGGCTTCATTCGATGCTCCATACGTCCTTACATTTCGAACCCGCGCCGCTGCTTTAAGTGCCAGTGGTTCGGGCATGGAACCAACTCTTGCCATGGCAGTCTGACCTGCGCAAAGTGCGCCAGCATGATCACCCATCGGACAATTGTCCATCATCAACCCTCACCTGTGCGAACTGCCAGGGACCCCATGCCGCCTACTCTCGAAATGTGAAAAGTTTCACCTAGAAAAGAAAATCATCAACATCAAAGTCACTGAAAACATCACTTTCCCAGAGGCGCGGAAGAGGTTCGCCTCTTTCCCTCCGGGGAGGTACGCCGACGCAGCTCGCCGGGGGGCGGAGCGGCGTCTGGTTTCTGCGGGGACCCAGTACCGCGAGTCAGACTTGGTCCCGCCTCCGCCCCCCCCTGGGTTGCCTCAGGCAGCCCAACCCGCCTCCGCACCGCTCGCTGAGCCAGCAGCGGCTGTTGGGGCAACCACGTCTGGTGGAAGCTATGCTGCATCCTCCACTTCCACTCCAGCGTCCCAAACCACAGGCGAGGGCGCAGAGGAGATGGACCTGGGGGAGCCAGCGGCAGCTCCCACCCTTACCGCACTGCCTGCGCCATCCGAGGCGTTCCTGAATCCCTCGGTGGTTGCGGGCAAGGAAAAGCGCGCCCCAAAGGGTTCGCGGTCCAAGGAGCCTGATCCCTCAGGCGCTCCGAGGACATTCGAGGATGAAATGGACGTCGGCCCGTTCTTGTCTGCGGTGCACCGCAAGGAACGCGTCCCGACGCCAAAGCCTCCCGACAAGCCAAAAAAGACGAGAGTCACAGCCCCGAAAGACGACACATAAACAACACAGTCCAGTAGCTCCGAACACTTCATAATGGGAAGAGAGAACATAATACAATGGAACTGCAGAGGCCTTCTGAATAATCTTGACGACGTGTATGAGATTCTGCATAGCCAATCAGCCAAGTGTAATGTGTGTTCAGGAAACACATTTGAATTCTAAACACACAAATTTCTTGAATAGTTACCTGGTATACAGGAAAGACAGGGATGGCTGCACACACTCTTCTGGCGGTGTGGCCATAATCGTCCGGAAATCATAAGCATGCCACCCTGTCACTTTAAACACTATCCTTGAGGCTGTAGCAATACGCTTAATAATATTTAATAGGTTGATAACGGTATGCTCCATATACATTCCTCCTGATGTTACACTTTTGAGTTCTGACTTCGAGGCGCTGGTTGACCAGCTGCCCGAACCATACATTCTAACAGGCGACCTTAATGCTCACAATTCTCTTTGGGGCTCTTCTCGTACGGATGCCCGAGGTCGCCTGATAGAGAGGTTTCTTACATCCTCTGAAGCATGCCTTTTCAACAATAAACAGCCTACATACCATAACATAGGTCACAACACATACTCACATCTTGACCTGGCTATTGGCTCTGCAATTCTCTTTCCATGTCTTGAGTGGGGTGTGGGCACGGACCCATGTGGTAGTGACCATTTTCCCACTTCATTAACGTATATAGGTACAGGCCCGAGCAGTCCATCTTCCCATAAAAGGTTTAATGAAGCACGAGCTAACTGGAACACATTTACAGAGACATCGAAACTACACCACACATCCATAGCACACCTACACGTAGATGAAGCCGCACAACTCCTCACAGCGCACATCCTCGACGCCGCCGAAAAGTCCATTCCCCACGCCTCTGGTGCCCCGCGCAACCAGCGGAGGCCGTGGTGGAATGAGGACTGTAGGCGGGCGCGAGAGGCCCAGAACAAGGCGTGGGGTGTCCTTCGTCGGTACCCCACGTCGGGTAACCTGATTTTGTTCAAACGGGCCAAGGCGTTAGGAAAACGTGTGCGCCGTGAGGCAAAACGAGAGAGTTGGCGCTCATTCATAACATCTATAAACTCGTACACAGACACACGCAAGGTATGGACACGTATACGCAAACTCAAAGGACAACATACACACAGCCTGCCCCTGGTCACTACAACAGGGGACACACTGGAAGACCAGGCTGACACACTCGCACAACACTTCCAACACGTGTCCAGTTCAGCACACTACACGAACACTTTCTTGAAGTATAAAGCCTCTTGTGAAAAGAAGTTCCTACACGACAGCAACAAATCACAGACTTCTTACAACTCCCTGTTTTCACTACATGAGCTGAGGGCTGCTCTGAGCACGTGTAAACCCTCAGCTCCAGGCCCAGACAACATTACATACACAATGATACAACACCTACACGCAGACACACTTGAAGCACTTCTACATCTATATAATAAAATATGGCTTTCGGGGCACATTCCACACTCTTGGAGGGAGGCCATTGTAGTGGCTTTCTTGAAGGAGGGAAAGGACCCGTCGTCCCCCTCAAGTTACCGTCCAATAGCCCTGACGAGCTGCCTGTGCAAGCTCTTCGAGAAGATGATCAATCGCAGGCTCGTGTACTTCCTCGAGTACAATGGTCTTCTTGAGGGCTGCCAGGCAACTGTCTTTTTCGACCTTGAGAAGGCCTACGACACCGCTTGGCGTTATGGGATCCTTAGTGACCTCAGGTCATTCGGTGTTTCGGGTAATATGTTGAACACCCTTGTTAGTTATTTGTCGGAGAGAGCGTTCAGAGTAAGAGTTGGTTGTGCACTTTCAAAGGTTCACGTCCAAGAAAATGGCGTGCCGCAAGGTGGCGTGTTGAGTTGCACTCTCTTTATCGTAAAGATGAACTCTCTTGGAAAGGCACTTCCACCTACAATCTCTTATTCTATGTGTGTAGACGACGTACAAATATCTTTTAAATCATGTAATATGTCAATATGCGAACGTCAAGTCCAGCTTGGTGTCAAGAAGCTTGCCGGCTGGGCAGACAAGAATGGGTTTAAATTGAATCCTGGAAAAAGCTCGTGCGTTGTGTTCTCCAGGAAGCGCGGGGTCCATCCGGACCCAGACATTACTCTGAATGGTGTGTCGCTTCCTGTGAACAAGGACCACAAGTTCTTAGGTGTTGTGTTTGACCACAAACTCACATTCATTCCACACATCAAGAAACTTAAACATAAATGTCTGAAAACAATGAATATACTTAAGGTTCTCTCCCATCAATCGTATGGTTCCGACAAAGAACTCCTACTACGGCTCTATGCTGCTTTGGTTGGGTCTCGTTTAGACTATGGCAGTGTGGTATATGGGTCGGCGACTAAAACAGCGTTGCGAATGCTTGACCCAGTGCTACACTTGGGGCTACGGCTTGCGTCGGGTGCTTTTCGCACTAGCCCTGTCGAGAGTCTGTATGTCGAGTGTAATAAGTGGAGCCTTGAGAACCAGCGAACGTACATGGACTTACTTTATGCTTTTAAAATTTCATCGCTGAATAATCATCCTTTTTATCCTGTCTTTAACGATACATCAACATCTCTGCTCTTTGTAAATCGCCCATCCGTTCCTCTGCCCTTTTCACTTAGAGTGAGAGAGCGAGCTTCGGATCTCAGTGCTTTGTTTTTAGATGTGTACAGGTCATCCTTTTCAAACAGTTTACCGCCTTGGCAAGCTCGCCCTGTGTCGTGCGACCTTTCTTTTATGAGACTTGACAAAAATCGTGTACCACGAGCTGCAATACTGCAGCACTTTCTGTCTTTGCAGTTTAAATACACATGTGCAGAATTTTATAGTGACGCTTCTAAAACCTCCAGTATGGTGTCGTGCGCTGCTCATGGTCCTAATTTCAATGCAGCCAGAACCATGAACGTGCAGACATCAATTTTTTCAGCAGAAGCGTATGGAATTTTACTGATTGTACGACACATACTTGAAAATCATATTCCAAAGTCTATCATCTACACAGATTCCTTGAGTGTCGTTCGCGCACTGTCATCGCATACACCCCCCAAAACCACATAATTAATCTTGTATTTAACACTATCATGTCTGTGTATGCAAAGAAGCATGAGCTGGTCCTCTGCTGGGTCCCAGGACATGCAGGGATCGCTGGGAACGAGTTGGCAGACGAGAGGGCCGGTGCTGCTGCACTCAGGAACACTGTGGACATTACAACGGTACCCTACACAGACCTCAAGCCACACATAAGACAACACCTGCGCAGAACATGGCAAACACACTGGGACGAACAGACAGACAACAAACTACATGTAATAAAGCCACACTTGGGACGGTACACATCTGACTCACACAACAGACACACGGAAGTCGCCTTGGGTAGGCTGCGGATAGGGCACACCCATGTGACGCACTCGTATCTGCTGACGGATCTTCTAGACCCCAGTGCGGCCGGTGCGGAGAGGTCCTATCCGTAGTGCACATACTAATCACATGCAAGGCACTTCACACAACACGACACAAACACTTCAGAGAACTCTACAGACAACATATTCCCCTACATCCATCGTTTTTCCTAGGTGATGATCCCATTGTTTCCGTGAAACCTGTGTTTGAGTATTTGTCCGACGTCAAGTTTTTAAACCTCATTTCCTATCACGCATCATGAAATCTGGCCCTATACACCAGCCATGCTCATTGTCGTTTTGTGATTTTACTTTTGCTTTTACTGATTTTACTTAGTGTTTAAGGTTTCACCCCTATCATCGACTATTGTTTTGGCGCTCTTTGCCCCAGTTGGCCTTGCGCCATAAACATCCAACCATCATCATCATCATCGTCTGGATCGTGCAGGCGACCGCGAGCTGTTCATCCATTTCCAGGTGACCAAATACTCCGTCATAGACGTATCCACTCCTGTCGTACATCCTGTCTTAAAAGTATCAGTCCCGGATCGTTTACTTACGAATAATGAAGCACCCTCAACGCACTCCTCACCTCCGCACACAGCCAGTGCTAGGTACTCCTTGGTGAACTACCCAAGTTATCACATTAAATTTCCGCTCTTTCAACCCAACGCCAACACTCTCCTTAACATGGCCGCTTCTTTTTCCGCCGTCATTCCCTGTCACCATCAAGGCAAGGCGTACGGTGGTAACAAGGCAACTTTGGAGAAGAAGCGCGGAAGTACCCGGCTTCTTGGACGGTTCACGGAAACTCCCCTGCACTAGAAGAGAAGCGGCGAGTGATGTCAGTTGCGCCGAAAGACGCTTCTGTATTGTCACTGACAACAACCACACTGAGTTCACTCGTCGACACTGCACAAAGGTCAGCGCAATACGATCACCAGGTATTATTTTGCAAGAACAGGCCAACTGCAACTGGCGCTCAAGCCTCCAACAAGAATCACACCGCCATCTACGGAAAACAATCGCGGTAGCTCAGCATTGACCTCTGGAGAACATTTAAATGAAATTTTTGTATTTGCTGATGTCAACTACCCCATTTCAGGCCCGGACAGTCCGCGTCCCTACATATTGCTAGTTGAAATGCACCGCAAGTGCCAGTTGATGTTACGACACACCTCTCTTGGTATAGCATCGAAGTAACCGCTGTTTGAAATCGCGAACACCTCGCCTCAGTTGGTCTACGACAAGCTCCTTGAAGAATTCTTATTACTTTTCCACCCGGCCAATTTTATACTGCCCGTGAAACAAAGTTACTGATGCACTAATTCAGCCTCGACCACCTCGCTTACCGCCTGATCGCAACAAGGTTGCACGTGGTGAGCTCAAACACTTGATCGAGCTGGTAATTGTTCGACCATCATCAGTCTCTTACGCATCTCCGCTGCACATGGGGCCAAAGCCGGCATGTGGAAACTGGAGTCCCTGCGGAGACTGCCGGCGGCCTAACACCGCCGCTCTTCCGGATCGTTGCCTTCTTCCGCACATTGCACAATTCTGAGACCAACTGCGTGGGTGACCGTACTGTCTAAGAGCGACCTTATTACGGTACACCATCAGATTCCTGTAGAACCTGCGGATATCCCCAAAACCGCCATCATCACACAGTTGGCACTTTTTGAGTATGTGCGGATGCCTTTAGGCCTTCAAAACACTCCGCATGCTTCCCAACGGTTCAACGACACATTGACCGCAGGATTACTTTCCTGCTTGCCCTACATCGATAACCCGCTTGTGTTCAGCAGCGATGCAAAATAGCAAGTCCAGGGCCTTCCCCAATTCTTTTGTGGCCTTGCGTAATACAGCCGTACCACCAATAAACCCAAGTGTGAGTTCGGCACTCAAGAGTTGGACTTTATCGTAACGTTTTGAGAATAATGTAATGCACCCTTGGCTTCAAATGTCCAGGACACCCCAAAATTTAAGCAGCCATCTTCGGCCAACAAGCTCCGCACGATTGTGGAAACAATACTATTTTAACGCGGGTTCACCCCTATCTGCGCCGCTCTTCTCCTGCCGCTGACAGACATTCTCAAGGAAAACAAACTAAAAGCACTTCCGCTCCCATGGTAAGCAGAAGCAATAAGTGTTTTATAGAACATCAATGCCAAGCTTTCGCAAGCGACCGTTCCCGTATATCTCAGACCGGAAGCACGGCTTTCCCTAATGACTGGTGTATTGGACGTAGCGGTTGGAGCTCCTCTGGAACAGTTTGTGGAAACTCCCGCAAACCCATTGTTTTCTTCACGCTTAAGCTGTCACCAACGGTGTGACGCTCTAGCACTTTCGGAAGGAAACTCTAAATTATACGTGGCTGTACATCAGCTCCGGAAATTTGCGGAGGGTGGAGACTTTTATATCAAAACGGAACAGCAACTTTTCACCTCTGCCATTTCATACAATTCTGCCAAGTTTTCACGTCTTCATACCCGCCGTCTGTTTTTCGTAGCGGAATTCCCCACAGATATAAGTATACGGCACGTGCAAGGACCGCACAATGCTGCCGCCCACGCACTGTAATGTCTGCTCTCTTCCATATCCTCGTGATATCTCGGTTGCATTTCTGTGCACATTTTTTTCTAAACTTTGTGAATATGTGAGTAGAAAATTAAAAGTGAAAAGTGTGTTTTTTGAATAGCCCTTATAGTTTCAGGTGAGCCAGGTGCCCAATACACAGGACACTGGGATGCTGCTAGGTGTTCGCCCCCGGAGCGCATGTAATGATGTAGAAGAGACATTGCTCTGGACCTATATGAAAACATGTTTTATTACCTCGGAAGGTAAAGTAATAGATAAAGTACATACAAAAATTTCCCCATCTCCACGTAAGGGAACCCTGAGTAGTATGCGAAGCAGCCATGGAGCCGACTCAAGTTCCCATTAGTTTTCAGTTCAATTGCGGCTTTGTGGGTGGAGAATGAAGGGAGCGGAGCGCACGCGTGCGTCATTCATACCGAAGAGTTACAGTGAAGCCCGCATCAGAGTATGCAGCAGCTACCGTGGCGTCTCTAACCCTAAGCTGCTTCGCATTATCGTGCGCGGAGCCGCAGGTGTTGCCATTTGTTGCGCAATCCCGTAGAGGAGAGGAGCTTCGGATAGGAGAGGAGGATTGCCTCGCATAATATTCAGGGTTCCCGTACGGGAAGATGACGACGGTGGTTGAACGAGAAGCTATCTCTTGGTGGATTCTTTGGTTGGCCAATCCCTAGGGGCATCCTGCCACAATCATCACAAGCGGTGCCCGGCTATGCTTCCGCAGTGGAGGTGTGGTACACAGGGTTCTGTTATGGGAAGGTTACGACGGTGGTTTAACGCGAACATATCTCGTGATGGATTCTTTGATTGGCCAATCTCTAGGGGCATATTGCCACAATCATCATGAGCGGCGCCTGCACAGGCACGCTTACTGGGGGTGCGGACGGCGGACAACGACAACGAAAAGGGAGGGAGGGACACAGCCCCTGCTCAACAAAAATTGTGGTTTTGTGTTCACTTTCCGTGGACAATTTCAAAGCTCCTTTTGTCCTTTGAGATGGATAAAAAAAGTCGACATCTGCTGCGAAAGAAGCCTGCTTTCATGTCGCAACCTTGTAGTCTGCAACGGGTAGAATTGGCTGAGTCGGCGGTTGATGTGAAATAGCTAGTGGTATTTTATTAGTGCTATCCTGGAGATAATGGAGCCAAGGTTTATTGGCGTTTACCACTCAGCTTCATCGTCCTTCTGTGTTTCGTGCTCTTGCCTCCCTGGAGCCGCGAGGGTGTCAGCTACAGATTGGCGAAATTTCGCAAATTGCTGCAGGCGGCTAATGAGACACGCGAGGTCGCCCTCCTAAAGCTACAGACACGCGATTTCGCCCACAAAGTGCTAAATACCAACACCACTGTGCTTTTCACAAGGTCATCACAATAGCTCGGATAAATCTGAGTCTTATGTCCTGGCGTGCAACGTATTGGGCACGCAAAATAAAAAAGCGGAGAAGAAAGTAAGTACGCAAAAAGTTTAAAGTTTTTGTTCTGTGCCTTCACTGTTCCGTTAGGTATGTAGAATCAAACATATACCTTGAAACTACCCAGGCAGCACGAGCATGTGCGGCCAATCTTTACCCAAAGAACATTGGCCAGCCCTTTTCCCCCGGCAAGACAACGGCCAAAGCAATTGGCCCTTAGTCCAAAATGGTGAGTGGCCGTGTTAGGCTGGAGCTTGGCTCTCATGCAGTGGCTAATCTGCTTTCGCCGCTAATACCATTGGCTCACCCACCATTGGCCTAATACGTATGGCCTACAATTGGCCAAAGAAGTATGGCCTACTATTGGCCAAGCATATATGGCCTACCATTGGCCAAGCATGTATGGCCTACCATTGGCCAATTGTGTATGGCCTACCATTGGCCAGATTCAGATTATTCTATGCTGGCCAGTGGAAGACCGCCCAAGGCAGATACCATGCACGCCCCACACAGCAGGCCGTTAACATTGGCCCTGTTAATGGCACACAGGTGTTACATAAAGGAAACACAAACCAGTCAGTTTCGTGTATTTTTTTGTCCTTGTGCAATGCATGCAATTTCTTTTTTTTTTGGCTTTCAGTGCAACTAGATGGCATTCGCAGAGTATATTTATCAATTCCTTCATAATCAGCATCGTCCAGCGTCATGCTTATTTATATTGCCTTTCAATGTCTGTCTTCGTCTTTCCTTGAATTGTTTTCCCATGAATTCTTCATAATGGCTGCCCCAATTTCGTTTTCGGCCTACTTGGTCTGGCTTTGATGGTCCTGGAAATGAAAAATGAAATATTTATGAAACAAACAAATGAACTCAAAGCAATAAGTAGACCTGCCAACTTTCCCGGACTGTTCGGGGGACCCTTGAATTTCAACCTCATCACCTTTCTACGAATGGTAACTCGAATTTCCCGAAAAGTGGCCGCCACAGCACAGATGTTTTGTTAACATGACGTGTGCACGTTGTTTTGAAAAAAAAAGTGGCCGCCACAGAACAGAGGTTGTGTTTTTTTGACGCTGCACGTTAGTTTTTGCTGCTGCGAGAGTTGCGGTGCTGTGAATGAGCACTCACCACCATGCTTATAGAACATTGTATCCATAATGTAGAGTACCACTAAGTGCAACTAGGTGCTGCTCGAATGGTGTTTATGGCTTAGAAAAGCTTCCCATGGGACGCGCTCACCACAGTACTCCCTAAATGTGTTAAAAAAGTTACAACAACGGCTTCGTCTATCTGTTGTACTTAACGTTGAACGCATTTTATCGGCAGGAAGTACTGATGCAAGTTCGGTGGGGAGTGTGGGCAAACATGCCCTTCAATGCCAGTGCCGATTGAGGTGGCCGTGTAAGCGTAAATGTGTGCTTTACTTATGCTGATGAGTCCCCTTAACCAGACAATGTCTTCAGCACATGCATTCTGAGAAGTTTTGAAAGCATGCGAAGCCCGCAATCGCTACCGTAAAAGTTCGAGCAAGTGCTCCCTTGCACGCAAGTCGAGATTACTGGCAATCTTGGGAGGGAGCGCAATCCGGAAACACCAAAATTCAAGATTGCACAACGGTCCCTCACCAGAAAAAATATACAGGATGCACATGCACCTAACATTTTACCATGCAATGTTAGTCATCGATTTCAAAAGCAACGAGACAGTTTCCCCGTGTAAGTTTCAAAGAAAATTCGTGGAATTCCGCTTGAAGTCCGCGCCATTCTCATGCCCTGACAGTAAACCATACAGGCTACCTTCGTCCGAAACATCCTGTGCAATCCTTATGCCAAAGCTACCAAAGGACCGTACAAGATAATCTTCCGGTACAACGATCCATGCCTCGAGAGCAAATTCAAGCACATGATTCCGCCAAAATAAACCAACATAACCAAAAAATGACAAATCGAGCGTAGTCATCGGGCTATTAGGCTGCTAACCACGATTGAATTGAATTATGGACTGACTGGGGCACGCCAGTGTTGCCTGGGCGTGGTGGATTTCAGGTGTGGACAGTGTGGAGCGAAGGAGGAAGAACCCTATCCCAGAACGGTGCAGAAATACGAAGTTAGCAGCAAATTTAGCACCGCCCTTGCACGGGTGGGAGAGCTGCAGAACTTTTCGGTAGGTACCTCCAGAAATAAAGACCTTTCGCGCTCTCCACAACAAGAACCAGGAGTAGAGCTTCTCATGATGAAAGAACAAAGCAGCCTAAAATAAACACCTTACCCCTTTCTGATATCAGTTTCCAGTGTTGGTAATTTTAGTAATGCGGAACTAAAAATAAAACCTATTCTCAATCACTGGGGTCTTCCCAATTTTCATGATGCTAATTTGGCAGGTGTACCTTCGCACAGCCTAAGCAGTTGCACTGTAGTGTGCATGACGTTTTGCTTCATACACACCTAACATAACCTAACCTAAGTTAAACAAACAACTGCGAGGCCTGGAACCATCGGTTTAGTAGCTTAGTTGGACACAGAAATCGCAGTGTCTGGAGGGTCGTAGAAGCTCTACGCTGCAACGTTTTATCCCAATTAGAAAAAATTGCACAAGATGCCGTGGGAGCTCCACCAAAGAACCGCACAGCGCCTTCCAGGGTCTAGGAGATTTCGGCGCAGGAAACCTCGGTGCAGAACGTTTCGGTGCGGACATTGCGCTGTACGCAAATTTCGGTGTACGGACATATCGGTGAACAGACGTTTAGTGCACTTATATTTCGGTGCACGGACGTTTCCGTGCACAAACATTTCGGTGACAGAACTACCGGGAGCTTGTTTGGGTGTTTGTATGAAACAGCGTATAATTTTTATTTTCGCTTAACATAAAATATGGACACCGATCCAGGGCAGGCATTGCATTTTATATGGATGCCGTGTTGGATTTCTTCCAGGCATTTTTAGAAACTGAACTTTTGTATATCTTTCTTTAATACCTCGTTCAGGTAACACCTGTTATGCCCGGTGATTGAACTCTTTCTCACATGTTTTTTTTTATTACGCCGAGCTGTTAATTATATTCGCTGTTTTTTCGGGAAATGCAAAGCAGCTCAGACAATTAACCGGTGGCTCCGATGGCTAACGCATGTTTTGCAATTTTTTCTTCACAAAATGCACACTCTCAATATCCAAAACTATACAAACATTCATTTGCCCACAAATAAGCAGGCAATATTATGAAGAGTTTATTTAGGCTGAGCTGTCTTGCTAAAATGAATTTCGAAACACTGTTCTCGCCAGCTGTCTTTTTTACGGACAAGTATAGAATATTGTCGCGCAGGACGAACTGGCCCTTTGATAACAGCTGCAGCTTATAAAACACATGGGTTGTGCGTAGAAATATTACCCATTCTGTTCGGTCGAATGAATCTTCGTTTTAACTTTACGTGCTTATTTCATCTAATTTTAATTCTTTGTCCCCCCCCCCCCGTCTTCAAGTTTTACCCATCCCAAGATTTCTTTTTCAGTCATATTATGTTCACTTTCCAACGAAAATCTTGTAGGCATAGAGGAGATCGCGGTCTCCGAAGCGTTACCCAATTGACGCAAGAAAACCGATACATTCAGCACGAGCTCACACCCTTTCTAGTTCACAACCAAGAGCCACGCGAAAAGCCGTTGATTGTTGGCGCCCGGGATTGATGACCAGGATTGTTGGCGCCCGTCCCCCCATCGAGGAACAAGCTTGGTGGCCGCACTCTTCTGCGCGTCGCGGTCACACCGAAGGCGCCCCTCTCCAAGAATCACTTTTTCTTTGCTTTCGGTTGTCTCTTACGCAATCACCTCTTCAAGTTGCGCATTTCATGGACACCCCTGACATTCCTCCCTTTCTTCCATTTTAGGAGGATAAATTTTGAATTGGCTCGTCTGGCGGGAGCCGCTACAGTCGTGTTTTAGTTTTGGATATCTGGTTTACACTTTGGAGAAGCACAAGTGACACCGCCCCTCTCTCTGCCAAGGGGGCTGGTACCCGGCGATGCTAAGCCATCCCCCTCCCCCCCCCCCGCAACCCGAAACCTTTAGCAATGCCCCTGTAAACACGATTGTTGATAAGCTTATATATAGAACCGACACCGAACGCAACGAAGACGAGATTAATACAGAAAACAAGGATCAGTAAATGCACACGCGCTTAAGCTACCTTGTTTCCTTTCTTTTTTCGCGGCAGTTTTGCTGTGGGTAGGGGGAAGGGAGGAGAGAGGCAGCAGATAAAGGAATGAACTAGAAGCAGCAACGCCTCGCAGTGTTTGGGGAAGTGAAATCACAGCACTTCGGCAACACTTGAATTAAAGTATTAGGGTTCGTCACACGAATATTAAAATAAAAAGAAGGTGGAACGTAAGTACATTAACAACGTTAGTTTTTCACATCTACTATCGAAATGGGGCCTTACATGCTGATGTCGCGTTTCTATTTAGCATCACGTTTTGTGCTGTGTGGCCCAAACCCAACCCTCGAACGTAATGTGATGTCATCCGACGAAATTAAAATATTAAAGCTAAAGCGTTAAGATAATGTCTGGGACATCCCGTGCACCGAAATGGCCGCACCGAGACATCCTGCACCGAAATGTCCGTGCACCGAAATATCCCGCCACCGAAATATAAATATAGGTACTTTAAAATACACAACGTTTAACGCCAAAGCAGGAACAAAGAAAGGACAAAAAGCACGCAGGAGGAACAAACAGCAACAAAGAGTGTATGAAAAAGTTAAGAAAAAAAACGTACAAAATTGATAGGGGTGCTTATTACTCTCTGAGAATGTGAAGGCGAAATTTTCTGTTGATATGCCTTGAAGTTTCGTACGTAAGTTACGGTCGCCCCCGTCCACACTTTTCCTGCCTTGGCTTCGGGACCATTTTTTCCTACATGGGATTTGGGAACATTTTTCCGGGACCATTTCCTCCGAACCATTTTTTCCAGAACCAGTTTCCGGGACCATTTTTTCGTACACCTCTGTCAATACGTGCATATCACAACAGGGCTAAACACGCCTGCAAATACATGAAATAGATTAAAGGAAGACGAACATACCTTCAAACACCGTAACCATGCACTGCACTAGCGGGCACTCACGACGAATCGCGAACGCCGCCTCGTTGAGGTCCCTCGTTGTGCCGACATTCTAGTGCCCACACAAAATCGTCCCCTCAAACAAAGCCCGAGCACATGAGTATGGTAGAAATAAGCAAATCCTGGCTTCCTGCCGCGTATATAACACGCGTCGGATGCTGCTCTAAAGTTGAGAACTTCTAGTTTACATTGAAAAGCATCGAAAAATTTAAATAAACTGAAATTACTCGTGGAAACGATCGAATATTATCCCAACGTGCCTAATTGCCCAACTGTTTCGAAGGTCATTCGTTACTGGCTTTGCTTTGGCTTTGGCTCCAGTCGTATTGCTGCTGGCTGAGCCGAATGTTCATTTTCATTTCGCTTTTGTTGCTGTTGAAGTGCTTTACAAAATAAATAACTGTAGGAGATCCCATAGTCATACACCATAGAGTTTCGCAAAGCTCTTAAGAAAGTTTACGTCATACACAAGGGAAGGTACTATCAGCGTCAAATGAAACGCGAACACTAAAATATGAACCAGTACGTGCAAAATTAAAAGATACTGTTCGTAGAGTTCACATATTCGCTTGCTATTGGTATGTTTGGAAACCCACTTTTACCCACTTTGTTTTTGTAACTAATCCATGCGTCATTTTGGTTTGCATAGAAAGAAATCGCGCTATTTGTGTGTTCAGGTGAATGTTTTCGCGTTCACGTTTCATTTGACACCGATAGTACGTCGACGTACATTTGCTTGATCTATTTGGTTTCACCCATCCTTGCCAACCGTCACAACACTGCTGAGCGCAGTCGCTGCTTGAATAACTAATGACCACATTAAAAGATGTCAGATGAAATTCACAAGTTAAAGACAAACATTGAATTTTTTATGTGCTACCTTGAGCTTCTCAGCAGCATTAAAATTAGATTGAAGTAAAATATACATTGGAGTGTAAAACCTTAGCGTGGCCTGTAGCTATCGTAAAATACTTACTTAGAGTCTTCGAAGGGTTCTTTTTTTGTCCAGGTACTGAAATATATAGGAAATATAACCGAAATGAAGCGTCAAGGATGTTCCACTCACCAATGACGAAACATCGTGTTTTTGGCGAAGCAGCTTGGTCACAAGACATTGTGGCGCAGCGAAGTATGCACTTATGCATAGCAGTTTTAAAGGGTATAATGGTATTACGACGCAAACTAATATTATTTATTAACACAGCACATGTCTCACATGATGGGAATCAGTAGCGCCAGTTGTATCACGGGCACTTAGTTACATGCTAGGAGCATATGCATGTTCGTTGTAGGCTGAGAAAATGAAAGTTAAATGACTGGTTTACATGCTCATTGCCAGTTTTTGCTTTTATTCATGGGTATCACGC
Source organism: Haemaphysalis longicornis (assembly GCA_013339765.2). Lineage (NCBI taxonomy): Eukaryota > Metazoa > Arthropoda > Arachnida > Ixodida > Ixodidae > Haemaphysalis > Haemaphysalis longicornis. The sequence goes on from JABSTR010002256.1 coordinate 53,530, forward strand.
CTAAAGTAACCAGAGGGGTGCGGTGCTTCCAAACACAACACGAATGCTACTTAGATTTCTTTTTCAAAAAAAAATAATCCCCTTACGTCGCCTTTGCGGCGTTGACATGATATCCCCGTATTGGCAAAAAGGTAGCGTTTAGGTGTGCCTTTTTGTTTCCGCAAGTTTCGGTGCGAAAAATATTTCAAGTTTAAGTTAACATCCCACACACTAATATTTCAGTTAAAGCAAGTCTGATGTCAGCAGCCGTACCTGCTTTATCAGAGCTTCTTAACTAAAAGAGAGATCTTTCTGCCTCTAATGGACATCCTTAGCTGACTCACCGCCAGGCACTCGCGAAGTTACATACCATGCTACTGCATGCCATAGAGTCCCCGCGGACAACCGGCTCGTTCCTCCGTACAATTGTTTTTCCCGCCCACCGTGACCCCTCCTTCTAGACGTCGTCACGTACACACGCGCAATTCTCTGTCCGAAGATCTTTTCTAGATGGGTGGCCGCAGAGAAAACGAGTATTATGTGGCTATATTCTTGTCGTTCGTCTTCGGATCTTTGTTGGCCAAACAGGAAAGAAGTAATTCGTGGCCAGACTGTTGCCGTTCGTGTTCCACCTTCCGCTGGCCAAATGGGGAACGATTAATGCGTGGCCAGACGCTCTTTCTTCGTCATCAGACGTATGGTGGCCATGGAGAAAGCGTGTACTCCGTGGGCATATGCTTGCCGTTCATCTCGGGACCTAGACTGGCCATACAGACAACGCGGCCCCCGTTTGAAGACGCTTGCGTTCGTCTTGCTACCTGAGCCGGACAAAAAAGGAAACAAGTAATCTGTGGCCGGATGTGTGCTGTTTGTCGTCGGACGTATGGTGACCAATAAAACAAAACATGTTCTCCGTAGCCGCACGCTTGCCTTTGGTGTAAAGACCTCGGCTGGTCGAAACAGACAACAAGTATTCCGTGACCAAATGCATGCCAAAGAACATAAGTTCTCTGGCAGTCCAAACTTTGCCAATGGCCAAACAGGCCAAGCATCGGCCAAAAATAAGCCAAAGGCTGGCCACGTTTTCTGTGCTGCCTGGGTAGGTAGAAATACGAGAAACAGTATTTACTTTTTCGCCCTGCACCGCGCAACGCGCGCCGCTGAATGCCGCAATTCTGTAACAGTTTTGGCAGAAATATAAACAATGTATTTCCATCAATTCTGCTTATACGGCCCCAGCCGGTGTACAATTTATTAGACAGCGGTGTTTTATGGGGATGAATGCCTTGTCGTAGGTGTATTACCCCATTACCTAATGTACAAAATATTGGACAAATTCTCATATCCGGGTCTCAGGAGAATGAGTATCTCCCACAACTCCGCAGCCATTGTCTACATCCCGGTAGTATATTTCCAGCAACACACAACTCAAATATTATGGCTTCAGAAAAACCCCGGTGCTCTACACATTCGTGAAGTACCCGTTCAATCACTTGCTGTTCCAGTGCTTATCGTTGCTTTTACACCCGCCTCCCATCGAATCGACCCATGCGAATTTCTAGTACATTGTTGTCGAGTCCTTTCATGACTACAGCAGCCTGACATACGAGCCACGCAACACCTGCTTACGCAGCGTTCTGTTTGGCAGGGTATGCGTTGCTGTATAGCACGCCAGCAGTCAAAGCTTCACCGGCACACCAGCCCTCTTTCTAATCGTTTACTCAAGCAACTCAGCGTTTTCGAAAGTGCACGTATATTCTTGCAGACCGTGGTCCCAATCAAATGAGAACACAACCCCTGACCAGCGGCGATTGTTTCACGCGTTGGTCAGCAGCGTTTCCTCTTTGCCGAATGCACAACTATATAAAATCCTGTCTCTCAGACCGCAACGCCTCTTTGAGCAACCCGGGAGAGTGGGCTATATATTTTTTATATACCCTCTGACATCCCACAAGTCTCAATCCTGTCGCCAACACTTTTCAACCTGGCCCTAGCGCAACGGTCTCCCGACCTAGACTCTATCAGCCACCTCTCCTGCTCCATCTCGACACATGATATTTCACACTAATCCTCTCTTGGTAGCCCAGCCACACTCGACGACACCCTTCAACAAGCATGTGTTTTAAGAAACAACCTTGTTAGAACTATAGGTCTTTCTATCTCCTCTTCCAAATAAGCCCTCATGATCATAAGAAACAAAAAAGGTAGAACCCCTTGATAATACCTCACTTCCCAGAACGGACTCACTAAAAATTCCCGGTCTCACTCATCACTACTTCGGTTCCTCCTACCCTGCACTTCGAAGTATGCATTCTTAGATCGACCAAATAATTCATCTTCTGCGCCGCGTCACAAATCTCCGGACGTTTGCAGGAACAACACCTCCTAAAAATTTTAGACGCTTTTATTATGTTCCACATCGTGTACACTGTGCAATACCTGCATCCCCCGCCCACCCAAATAACCAAACTTGAGGCAACTATCTGCAAGCTCTACGGCATTGCCTAGGCATTCCCACTAAGCTCCAGCTAACAATTATATCGGGACCGGTACATATAACACTATAAAAGAACGCATTCAGATATACAAACAAGCACAACTTCATCGCCTTTATGCAGTCGCCACGGTCGGGTACTTTTGCAGATGATGACCTAACCTACGACACGCTTCCTTCACTCCCCACAACTACCCCTTGTTGGGCCGTGTTTCCACATACCCGCCTAGAATCTCCACCTAACAATATGAACCCCTCCAAGCCTGTCACCCATCGCTTTATAGGCTGTAAAGCCCTCAACAAACGTGTCTTCTCTAAGAAAGCAGAAATTGCCGGTATTTTTTACCGACCGCAGTAATTTTTGCTGTACGAAAACAGTAACTTGAGCCTTTTTACGCTCCTCGTCACTGGCTTCCGCACATACTCCTTTTTTTCTTCCCGCCAGATGCCACCTTCCTAGAAGAGCACTCCATCGTTTTTGCCATAGAGCGGGCTGCTCTCACAACCTCCACCGAACAACACCCACTTATATCTTTACAGATTGTCAATCCTCCACGCCAAAGTATTTACGCTATACCGTCAACCCCTTTTCTTCTAACCTAGTGAATGACACTCTCAACAGACATCCTTCTCACCTATTTGTCCTGGTATGGGTACCTGGGCACGCTAACATCGTCGGCAACGCAAGAATAAACGCGCTTTCGCGAGATCTATCCCCGGGTCCCATCAAGGCTTTGGCAAACTTCATACCATCATCCTTTCCACTCGTCGTCGCGATCGCGCAACCATCATATTCTCGTTACTCTTCTATCGCCTCACCCGCCAAGTCTACCCTTCTCCAGACCTGCACCTCACTCGCGCCCAAAGCGCTCTTGCCTGCCATGCTCACACCAGCTCCCTCGAATTTCACCACATTCTACGGCGCATGTGTAAGAGCTTCGGTCCCCCAACCAGTTTTTATGGCGTAGCATACCCCTCTATCCCACACTCCTACTCGGACTGCCATCCCGAAGCTCCCCCCTCCCTCTCCCGCATCACCTCATAGGATACAATGCTGGGTCCCCGCCTGGCACAGACGTTCGAGCCATAAAGGAGGCTCTCTGCCCACATATCCAGAAGATCTCCAAGGAAAATCTGGACTACTATGAAGACAGTGACGCCTCAGGATCCATTGTTTCGGTGACCTACACTTAGGTCGGTGACTGGGGAATAAACGTTTTTTCTCAGTCTCTATCCAACGTCGACTCTGAAACTATGGCTAATGCATTGGTCGCGGGCGAAATTTCCCTCAGTGGTTTCCCTCGGACTATTACAACCGACCATGGTTGCCACATTAAGAGTCATTCTTGAAGTCCCTGCTGACCGTTCATTGCACTTTCCGTATCCCTACTGTGGCGTAGCAAACCACTGCAAACGGACTCGTTGAGTGTGTCGCGAACGCGACAGAGAGACAAGCGGAGACACATCTGAACGCAATGCTGTGCACCCACAAACCGGGGCCCCGTTTTATTCCACGCTCGTGGCGTTCGTGGCTGCTTGCGCACCGGCGCCGCGTGGCCCGCACTCATTGGTTGTCACTCAGCCCCAGCGCCAGCGCCGCTGGGGCGCCGCCGCATAGCCCCCCCCTTGAGAAGGATCCTGGAAAAGGAGTCCCGGAGAAAACGGCACAGCAAAACGCACAGTTTTTGCGTTGCGAGGTACACGGGTGGTGGTGTGAACGGAAAGGAGAGTGGTGGTGTTCAGAGTGGAATGGTGGATGGTGGAGTGGAACGCAGGCAGGGCAGCTTCGGTAAAAGCGGGCTTGAGGCGATCGATGGAAACGATGGTGTCGTGGCCGTTGACGCGAACTGTAAACGTCTTGTCAGAGCATGAGATAATAAGATGAAGGCCGGTGTATGGCGGTTGAAGTGGCCGGCGGGTACTGTCGACACGGATGAAAACGTATTGGCTGTCAGAAAGGTTTGGATGAATAAAAGTGTGCTTAGTGGAACACGACCGTGTTGGTTTGGGGACGGATATAGCTGAAAAACCGGGTTAAATCCTTTACGTAGGACAGGCCAGGAGAGGAAAGGTTATCTTGCGGCTGCGGAGGGACCAGGAAGTCTGCCGGTAAGCGCAAAGACGTGCCATAGACCATTTGAGAGGCGGCACAACCAAGATCGTCTCTGTGACGACAGTGCGTAATCCTAGGAGCCCAAGAGGAAGGTGCACTGTCCACTGTTCAGGTGATTTGTGAGCCATCATTGAGGCATTTAGCTCACGATGAAAGCTCTCGAGTCTCGACCATGCCGTCGGCTTGAGGGTGGTAGGCTGTTGTTTTTAGGTGCGTTACCTGGAGTAGGCATGTCAAACGGTGAAAGAGCGTGCTCAAATTGGCGGCCACGGTCTGTCTCTCGACGGCACGCAAAAACGGGCGATCCACGTGGACATAAGAGTGGAAGCAACAGTCTCAGCCGTTATATCGTCGATTGGAACCGCCTCCGGCCAGCGAGTAAAACGGTCGATCACTGTTACGATGTATAGTGGCCCTGAAATGGTGGTAGCAGCTCCACGACGTCGACGTGAGTGAATGTGGAGAACCTAGATTATCCAAGGGAAAAGGGGCCAGAGGTGATGTGGTATGCCGAGAGACTTTGCATTGCTGGCAGGCGAGGCAGGAACGAGCCCATGCACGTACGTCAGTATTCATGCCAGGCCAGACGTACTTCTCGGCAACCAAACGCCGTGAGGCACGAACTCCAGGATGAGAGAGACGGTGAATAGAGTTGAAAGCAATGCGCCTGAGAGAAGCAGGAAGGTACGGTCGTCTGCGGGCTGAAACCAGGTCAATGTCGCAAACGATGCTGATTCCCGAATCAGGGCAGATAATGTCCTGGAGTTGCAGAGAGGAACTGTTTGAAGAACGCAGAGTTCGGAGCCTCCTCGTCATCTCGTTGGGCTTGAGGCCAACTCCTGATAACTGAAACCGGAGCGTTGTATGGCCCAAATACGGCTAAGGGCATCGGCTGGAATGCTGTTAACTCCCTTGACATGCTCGAATGTCCGTCGTGAAACTCTGCAAGATACGCCAAATGTCTCGTCTCTCGGGGAGAATATGTAGTCTTCGATGACTTGAAGGTGTTCGTAAGAGGCTTGTGATAGGTGAAGATCACGAAGCTGCGCCCTCAAGGAAAAAACGGAAAAGATTAACAGCGAGATAACCCGCCAGTATCTTTCGCCCGAACGCGCTGTCGCATCATAAAGGGTTAACACCGCACAAACACGACGACAGACGAGGAAGAGAAGACAGGACAAGCCCTGAACTACAACGGATTTTTTATTTCGCCATGAAAGATATATAAACCAAGACACATCCAATAACAAGGCCCGACAAATATTACCAACACGTATCTCGCCTTCTACGCTCGTTGCCCAGATACCGTTTTTCATTTTCTGAGAGTGCAACAGATGGCCTGCGGACGCAGTTTTCATTAAGACGTTCAATCTCGAAAGCCTCGATAACCTCTTGTGTGTGTCTGTCCTTCTCTCTTGCAATGACGGAGCAGTCCCCAAACAGCGGCGCGCAGGCGCAATCTTTGCAGTGCGCAGGTAGGTGGCCCGAACAGCGGTCTTCTCTTCGAGGTTTTTATGTTCCCTCAGCGTATCACTAAGCCATCTGCCCGTCTGGCCGACATAGGTTTTTTCCACAATCCAATGAGTAAGAATAAATAACGCCTTCATCACATTCACAAATTGCCGGTGTTTCTTCTAGCACCCCTGTTTTTCTCTCTGCCACCGCCATTCACCATCGGACACAGCTTCGAAAGCTTGTTGGGAGCAGATAAAATTACATCAACACCTGCGCGCATGCCAATCTTCTTGAGGTTATGCGCTACCCTGTGCATATAAGGAACAACTACAAATTTTTCTTTCCTTCTCCTTCCCTACGGGCAGTACTGGTCCCCACATTGTAAGTCCTTTAATAAGTCACGAGCCACTACCGTCAGCAAATGTTGCGTGTATCCAGCAGGCAACGGGCGGTTGATTTGAGCAATGAAGCTTTTCTCTGCTGAATGTGCACATGACTTAAAAAACGAGTTTCTTAGACAAGACTTAACAATGCCCCGGTTTACCAGATTTGTGTGATTGGAGGAATAAGGAAGTAGCGGCTTTGACGGACGGGGCTCGTACATTCAACAGACATGTTCTTGAGTAAAATTAAACATCATATCAACAAACTTGAGAGAACCGTCCAGTGGAACCTAATGCGTCAAATCCAAAGGCGTAAGACAGTCGTTGAAAATCGTAAAAACACGGGATACCGAATCGTCAAACTTAACAGTTTTACAATTTAAAACTACGAGGTAGTCGTCGACATACCTAAAAACTCGTTCCACATTCGACCCAGATAAATGCTCACTTAAAACACGATCGTGATAGGCTAAAAACAAGTTACTAAAAATCGGCGCGATGCATGACCCGATGCAGATCCCGTTTTTAAGTGCGAATGCACTTCTTAAGCGAGCCTGAATCGTCCGCCGCTGTCCGCATAGCAACAGCTGCGGGTGCGCGCGCTCCTCGTCTTCCTTGGCAACGGGGGGAGATGGGCGCGCGCTGCCTGGCCGCTGACATGGCACATACCCACGGGGGGGATTGGCCAGGAATCGGGCGTGAGAAGGGCTAATGCACCCGCTTAAAGGAGTACTGACACGAAATTTCAAAGCTGAGATCCGCTCTAGCAATCAAGTACAACGACAACACAAATAGGTGTCTGTGAATAAATGCATCTTTCTTTCTTTGTAGTTGTGTGTGTGTGTGTGTGATCTCTCTTTCGTAAACATTACCGAATGGGGGAGATGGGCGCGCGCTGCCTGGCCGCTGACATGGCACATACCCACGTGGGGGATTGGCCAGGAATCGGGCGTGAGAAGGGGTAATGCACCCGCTTAAAGGAGTACTGACACGAAATTTCAAAGCTGAGATCCGCTCTAGCAATCAAGTACAACGACAACACAAATAGGTGTCTGTGAATAAATGCATCTTTCTTTCTTTGTAGTTGTGTGTGTGTGTGATCTCTCTTTCGCGAACATTACCGAACCGCGCAATTTCAACTCGTGCATTCGCACTTTCACATTCTTCCCCTCGGGGAAATGCGGGGAATTTTTTTTAATTAGCGCGCCCCCTTCCCATGAGATGAATGTTGAAGTAAGGTAAAAGTTCAAAAGCTCTAAAAAGGCAGCGTCTGTCATACCAGCTGAGTTCTGGAAGCCCACAACACCGTGGTTGTCAATTGCGCTTTGAACGCAGTTTCAAAGCTCTCTCAGGGGGAGTGAATAAAAAAGGTCCTAATTATCGATTGAAAACGCTAAACGCCCTTCGTCGTTGGCTTTTAAAAGTCTAATACTTCGTTTGAGTTTTTGATCATAAAGGGATCGTCAACTACTAAAAGCTTGAGCTTTTGCTGCTAGAATAATGCAAGGGGATTTTGCCTTGCACCGTTCTCCGAGTCAATGGCACGAAACCGAATAGCTGGTTTGTGGGGCCTTGCAAAGGGAAAAATACCTCAAGCTTAGGCTTTCTTTGCTGGCTATGGAAAAGGTTCACCTTCACATTGTCTGGTAGAGGGCGAATATTATTGCGGTCAACGAGGTTACCGAGAAACTCTAATGACGGCAACCCGAATGCAGACGTTTCGCTGTTAAGGATGAGGCCATGCTCTGCTAGGCGTTCGAAAACTATCCGCAGATGGTGCATATGCTCAGATGACGACAAATGGCCACAAGAACGTCACCTATGCAGGCGAAAACAAAAGGCAAGCCACGGAGGATGACATCTATGAAGCGTTGAAAAATCTGAGCTTCATTGCGCAACCCGAAATGCCTCCGGGTGAATTCTAAGAGGCCGAACGGTGTAATGATGGAAGTTTTTTTGACGTCATCCGGGGCTACAGGGATGCGGTGGTAGGCTTTTTCGAGTTGAAGCTTTGAAAATACTGTACATCCGCTGAGGTTATTGCTGAAGTCCTGTATATTAGGTAGGGAGGTACCTGTCGGGTACAGTGGCCACGTTCAAGGAGCGGTAATCACCACAGGGTCCCCAGTCAAATGAATCTTTCGGGATCTTATGTAACGAAGAGGACCATTTGCTCGAGGACTGGCGAGCAATGCCAATCTGAATCATGTGATGAAATTCCTGCTTCGCGATTTTATGTTTCTCCGAGCAGGCGACGCGCCACGGCATTCGTAGGGGGACCGGTTGTAATGATCTGATGAACGACGTCATGCTTCACTGGCTTTGTCCAGTCAGGAGGTGCAGTCAAGGAAGGAAACTCATTCAGCAACACCCGGTACGGAGAAGGTAGGTCTCAAAGAAGCGTAAACGTGAACGGGTAGACGGTAGACAATCGGCCGGTGACAGAAAGGCCAGTTGCGGCGTCTAGGATTCTTTTTCGGGCCATGTCAACAAGGAAGCCGAAGTTCGAAAGGAAATGGGCTCCTAGAATGGCGTGACTCACGTTGGACCATGAGGAAAATCCAGCGGAACGCACGGCGTAGGCCGATGTTTACCATCAGTGATTTTTTCCTGTACACGGGGATGCTGGACTTGTTAATAGCTTGGAGATGGCACAGTGGCGGTTGAGTGCGGTCATAGGAATTAGCGGGGAGCACACTCACATCAGCACCAGTGTCAACTAGAAAACGCTGACCACTCGTTGCATCCGTGATGTAGAAGAGGCGGCTGTCGCTGGCTGTGGAATCGGTCACCGCGGCTAACAATCCCTCGTCTGGTGCAATGTTAAGCCGCTGCACCGAAGCGGCGAAGGTACTTGCCAGGAGTCTCCCGGAGTGAGCCTAAGAGCGTTGCTTCGTGTTCGTAAGCGATGCAGCTAGATGAGCGCCTGCCTGTGGATGTGAAACAGCGCAGGTGGCGAGAAGGATACTTTTTTTTATTTAATGCCTTCTCTAATAACTTTTTTGTTGTTCTGTAGCATTCGTTCTCATTGCCTAATGCTGATATAGACCCGAAGCCTTTGAGTCCCGCTTTTTTTGTTATCTAGAATTCCTGCCTAAAACATTACCATTAAAATTCGGCTATGCTTGTTGCTTAACAATTGCTTTGTCGATGTAGATATTAGTAGTTTTCTTCACAGCCAGTTTTATACAAGTGTTGTATTTGTCGTGAAGGAGGAAAGATTACCTCTTGTACAAAAAAATTTAAACATGCATTTTTAATGTCGCCGTGCTACGGAGGACAAACACTTTTTTCCTGTATACTTCACTTGCACAAAGAACTTCACTTGCACAATTCGAATTCCTTAAGGGCACGTAAAACAGTGCCACAAAGTACACAGAGAAGCTAATTAGGCCTCAAAACCGCACCGCGGCAGAGAAGCAACTGATTAGGAATGTATGGTAAAAAAAGTAAATAGATGTCCTGTGGGGAAAAGCCATGTGTTTGTTTTACTCGGCACAGCTTTGTTCCTCAGTATCACGTATCAAGACCCGTCACAAGAGCATACCGGTGACAAGTGCTTTTAGTTTCTCTGTAAATAAGAATTGGTTTGCCGACACGACAAATAAGAATTGGTCGTGTCGGCAAGCTTTGCGCAACAAAATTTAGTTTTCCATTGTGTAGTTTACCGCGCCGAAGCTACACCTGGGCTAAGACGCGTGGCGTAGTGGATTGATCCGGAATAATTTTGACAACCTAGGGCTTTAACGTTCGCCGAAACGTCGACACCCAGCCGTTTTTGCTTTTGGCCTCCAGCAGGACAGCGGCCGGAACGACTGTGAGCCTACCACGCGTGTTTAGGTTTAGCAGTAGAACGCCATGACCATTGAGCCACAATGGTGGGTGACAAGGTTTGCATAGGCGCAGGTTTGGAGCGAATGCAGGTCACGTGTAGGTAAGTCGTACAGCTAAGTACCGACTCATACATGCCATGGGGAGAAACAAAAAAAAACTCAAAAACAAAATAAAAAAAAAATAAATAGCACAAATTATACACACCCATAAAAGCGGGTTTGATGGTTTACTGGAATATAGTGAAAAACTTTGGAACATACCATCAAGATATTGAAAAAAACTGTATGGAATGAAGGACACAGGGCGGTAATATTAAAATTTTTTAACTAAAGAATATTTGCTAGTGCAAGGTGATGTCATTGAAAGAAGGTTTCTTGTTTCGCGCAGAGTGCTTGAACCAATTCTTCATAACTTTTCCCGATAAATCATGGTCGAGTGCGAAAGAGTTGAACGACTGCATTACCGAGAACACCTTTTCCCGTGCTACTGGGTAAAATGTTAGGGCTCTTACAGATTTCAACTCTATTTGTCATTGTGCGTAAAGCGACATTAATTGTTTTTTTTTCATTTGTTATTACCACACAGAAAATGTTTACAAAGCTGGTGCACGACATTGTGTTGAAATTTTTGTGAGCACAGTTGGGCACATGAAGAATAACACACACAGAGGCCTTCAAGATACTTTGCGTGTGTGAACATTTTACAAGAATGAGCATATCTGACAATTATCACTGAGGGCAACCGCGAGTCAGCTTAGTAGCCCGCCTTCGTTAGATAATGCCGCAACAAACAAATAATGTTTGAAATTTTTTTCGTGGAAATAAACCACCGAATTTCCACGTGTAAAGCCTCGCAGCGGCCACAAAACCTAAAAAATAAAAACAGGGATTAGCAATTCCCAACTGACAACTAAACTTCAGTGCAAATCCCAAATAATACACATATGCAAATGCCAACATGCGCAAGGGGAGAATGAAAGGCGGGTGCGGCTCTTTACATATTATTGCACTAAAAATTACTAGTGGCTTAGCTCTGCTACGCCAGGAAATACGTACCGTGAGCGAAGGTTCAGCAATCCAGTCCTATCCAGTCCAGTCCATTCCAGTACAGTCCAATTCAATATAATCCAGCCCAGTACAGTCCAGTCACTGCTCCACGCGCATGCTCAGCACGGCTCTTCACGAGCCACGCGAAACGGCTATCAAGCGCCTCCGGTGCAGCCGCTCAGACTTAGCTACTGCGTGACTGAGCGCACACCTGGGCACGCGCCGGCGCCAGTGCGTCTGCCGCAGATCATCATCATCATGATCATCACCAGCCTATCTACGCCCATTGCAGGGCAAAGGCCTCTCCCATTATTCTCCAATTATCTCCGGTCCTGTGCCAACTGTGACCAATTTATTCCCGCAAACTTCTTGATCTCATCTGCCCATCTAGCTTTCTTCCGCCCCCTGCAACGCTTGCCTTCTCTAGGGATCCACTCTGTTACCCTTAATGACCAGCGGTTATCTTGCCTTCGCATTACATGCCCTGCCCACGTCCATTTCTTCTTCTTAATTTCTACTAATATGTCTTTAACACCAGTTTGCTCCCTGACCCACTCCGCTCTCTTCTTGTCCCTTAATGTTACACCTATCATTTTCCGCTCCATTGCCTGCTGAGTCGTTCTCAATTTAAGTTTAACCCTCTTAGTGAGCCTCCAAGTTTCTGCCCCGTAGGTGAGTACCGGTAAGATGCAGCTGTCATACACTTTCTTCTTCAGGGACAATGGTAGGCTGCTATTCATTATCTGAGAATGTCTGCCATATGCACCCCACCCCATTCTGATCTTTCTAATTATCTCTGCCTCATGGTTGGGATCTGGGGTCACAACTTGGCCTAAGTAGATATATTCGCTTACCACTTCCACTGCCTCGCCACCTATCTCAAACTGCTGTGCTGTACCGAGGTTATTGATCATTACTTTAGTTTTTTGCATATTAATTTTCAGGCCCACGGTTCTACTCTGTTCGCCCAGTGCGGAAAGCATGCTTTGCAATTCGTCCCCCGAGTTACTTAGCAAGGCAACGTCATCAGCAAATCTGAGGTTACTGAGGTATTCTCCATTAACCCTTTCTCCCACCTGTTCCCAATCCAACGTTCTGAATACTTCTTGTAAGCATGCTGTGAATAACATTGGAGAGATTGTGTCTCCTTGTCTGACACCCTTCCTTATAGGTATTTTACTGCTCTCCCTATGGAGGATGATGGTAGCTGTAGACCCATTGTAGATATCCTCTAGTATTCTTACATAATGCTCATCTACCCCCTGGTTCCGTAATGCCTGAATGACTGCTAGGGTTTCGACCGAGTCAAATGCTTTCTCATAATCTATGAAGGCTATATATAGGGGTTCAGTATACTCAGCGCACTCTTCTATCACCTGATTGATCGTGTGAATATGGTCCATTGTTGAATAACCTTTACGGAACCCTGCTTGTTCTTTAGGTTGACTGAAATCTAAGGTTGCAGAGATTCGGTTAGCGATTACCTTGGTAAATACCTTGTAGACGACTGACAGTAAGCTGATCGGCCTGTAATTTTTCAAGTCCTTCATGTCGCCTTTCTTATGGATTAGGATGATGTTCGCGTTCTTCCAAGATTCCGGTACCATTGCGGTCATTAGGCATTGCGTATACAGGTTTGCCAGTTTTTCAAGTACAATTTCTCCGCCATCCTTCAAGAGGTCTGCTGTTATCTGATCCTCACCAGGTGCTTTGCCCCCTTTCATTTCTTTCAAAGCCTTCCTTACTTCTTCGGTCGTTACTGGTGGGATGTCTATCTCCTCTGAACTACTGTCTCGTTCGGCATTATCCTGTATGTCCCGGCTACTGTACAGATCCCTATAGAACTCCTCGGCCACTGTGACTATTTTATCCCTATTTGTGATGACATTGCCTTGCTTATCCTTAAGTGCATACATCTGATTTTTCCCCACGCCAAGACGTCTCTTCACTGCTTTCAGGCTACCTCCGTTCTTTACAGCGTATTCGATCCTCTCCATATTATACTTCCGTATGTCAGCTGTCTTACGCTTATTGATTAACTTCGAGAGCTCGGCTAGTTCTATTCTGTCAGCTGCGGTAGAGATTCTCATGGTTTGCCGTTTCCTGATTAGATCTTTCGTCTCCTGTGAAAGTTTACCAGTATCCTGTCTAGCCATAGTGCCCCCGACTTCTACTGCACACTCCGTTATAATGCGTGTAAGGTTGTCGCTGGCTTCCTGTGTCGTAAGCTCGGCTTCCTCGTTAAGGGCGGAATATCGGTTCTGCAGCGCGATCCTGAATTCTTCTACTTTACGTCTTACTGTTAGCTCATTTATCGGCTTCTTTCGTACTAGCTTGTTGCGGTCCCTCCTCAAATCTAGCCTAATTCGAGATCTTACCATACGGTGGTCACTACACCTTACCCTTCCGAGCACTTCCACATCCTGCACGACGCCAGGGTTATCGCATAATATGAAGTCTATTTCATTTTTGTGCTCCCATTCGGGCTCCTCCAGGTCCACTTCCGACTCTCCCGTTTACAGAAGAAGGTATTCATTATGCGTAGGTTATTCCGTTCTGCAAACTCAACTAGTAGGTCCCCCCTGCTATTTCTACAGCCCAGACCATAGTTCCCAACTGCCTTGTCTCCAGCCTGATTCTTGCCTACTTTAGCATTGAAGTCCCCCATAACTACGGTATACTGGGTTTTTACTTTAGCCATTGCCGATTCCACATCTTCATAGAAGCGTTCCACTACTTGGTCGTCGTGGCTGGATGTGGGCGCGTAGCCCTGCACCACCTTGAGCTTGTACCTCTTATTGAGCCTAATTACAACACCTGCTGCCCTTTCGTTAATGCTATAGTAATTCGTCTATGTTGCCAGCTATGCTTTTATTGACTAGAAATCCCACTCCCAGCTCTCTTCTGTCCTCTAGACCCCGGTAACATAGGACGTGTCCATTTCTCAGCACCGTAAGGGCTTCGCCTGTCCTCCTAACCTCGCTAAGCCCTATTACATCCCATTTAATGCCCTCTAATTCCTCGAACAACACCTCGAGACTTGCTTCGCTAGATAAGGTTCGCGCGTTAAACGTTGCCAGGTTCAGATTCCATTGGCGGCCTGTCCGGATCCAGGGATTCTTAGCACCCTCTGCTGCGTCACAGGTCTGACCGCCGCCGTGGTCAGTTGCTTCGCAGCCGCTGGGGACTGAGGGCCGAGGGTTAATTGGCGTATTCATGGGAGGTTGTGGCCGTTACTACACCAGGGTGGCCAATCCTGCTCTGGTGAGGGAGTGCATTACCGGCAATGGTCGCCGGGGTCAGGCCGCACCCCAAGCCCCTTTGTGCAATTCCATCAATACGCGGATTTTTTTTTAATCCGGTGGGAATTGTCTGACACCGGGATTCGAACCACGGTCCTTCTGCACGCGAGGCGGGTGTTCTACCTCTACGCCATCGCCACAGATATGATGCAACAAAATCCAACACAATTCCCTGTAATCCAATTCAATCCAAATCCAATCCAATCCAATCCAACCCAACCCAATACAATCTAATCCAACCCAAGCCAAGCCAAGCCAAGCATATTTAATCCAATCCAATGTCCCTCGCACTTGCGCAGAACAGCCCTTCATGGCACACGCGAAACTGATCAGCCTCCACACGCTAAGCTACCGCAACAAAACAAGAAATCCCCTGAAAATTCTGCGCTGAAGCAGCCGACTCTCCTCACTTGTTATTCGTGGAGTAAACAAAAGGCTGGCTTAGTAAATAACCCCTTATAAAGGATAATGTGGAAGGCTGAAACTAAGTCGTAACCAGGTTATATTATGCTAGGGAAGCTGTTCAGTGTTACTGAAATGTGGTTGGCCACAAACGTTTTGGAATGTTCGGTCATATTTGGCCCCTTGCGATGTTTTTATCGTCCCTGAGTGCTCCTCTAGTCTTTTATTTACGCAGCGCGAGTGGTTCCCACGTAAACTCCTCTAAGAGAGCGGTATTGATTAGGCGACACACATTTATAAGACACAAAAGCTCATGTACGTTTGACAGCGGTCGTGTTATCGTTGGCACCTTGTGGGACGCGTGATATGGGTGTTCCCAACGAAGCCCAACTGTATCTGTGCTGTATATTTTGCGCACACTGTGCTGTTCCCCCGCGCAAAGATTTACCAATTCGCCCAAGTTTAAACACTACTTTAATTTGAGAGGTCTGCTTTCCATTGCGCCAAAGATGTCAGCGGAGTTCTCCAAAGAACATTTCCTGATCATCGTGTTCTAATGAAATCATCATGAGTAACAATCATAAGGAATTCATCATGAGTCTTGCCAAGAATAATGATTCATGGTTCAAATCCAATATACATTTTAAGTGCACGCGAGCTCAAGCGTTTTAGAAGATATGGAGCACCTCCAGGGCACGTGAATAAAACCACAATTATAGATGAATATCGACATATAATTGAAACGAGGTTAGTGCTGGTTTGAGAAGTTATAAAAAGTAATACATTTTGCCAGTATCAATGAGGGATAGGGTATAGAGTCACAAAACAGGGGCTTTTTATTGCGGAAGTCAACATCTTTAGAACGTCACCACTCGCACAGAATATGGAACTCTTTATTCCAAACAGATGTCTGCGAACCGAAACCCCCCAAAAACAGGTGAATTTGTGCCTCCCATCTCCAAGATCCGGCTTGGATTCTGACTGCAATGATCATTTTTTCGACGGCGGTGATATACAAGAGACTTGCAAATAAAGATTTTGCGCCCGTCTCAAAAACTGTAACGTTGTTTTAAATACTTCTGCTGTATAATGCGGACTTGGAAGCGCAAATGTAGCTCCGAAGGATAAGGCATTTAAAGTTTGAAAATAACAAAGAAAACCTGTGTACAATGCTCAGCGCAAGAAATGCACTCGAAGGGGACAAACTCAGTCGTCGTTTTCTTTCAGCCACACTAGATAAAATCGTTTTTGCTGTACGAGCAGGAAGCCAGAGCCATGCGGACGACACTAAATGGGCAATATGGATGCATAGTGTACTTCGTAGAGGACATAAAACGTGGAGACAACTATGCTAGGGTTCTGGCGTCATGTGTTGCAACTTGAGAAGTAGGGAAATAAAAGTTGCTAACTTTTGTCATTTTTTTACTTTGTACACGGATATTAATATAATAATAGCAAATGCTTTATTGACAACACAGCGCTATGGTAATTTCAGAGGATGACGTTGTAAAACATTGCCTTGGAAACTACCTTACACAAATGCTTTTAATACAATGTCTTTCCCACCATCGCACTGCCCATATTCATTGTAGGTCGTAACATACGTAAGTTGCTGATATTTCATCTTTTGAAAACTGTGGTTTATCAACGGAACTAAAACTCCCTTTTAGCCTAATAAAGAATGGCTGTTTTATCGTATTATCTCAAACTACCTAATTGAAATGTTTTGTATATCGCCGAAAAGACAAAATTTTCACCCCTTGTGCCACTTATATGACTTATTCGATCTAAGCTCCGCAGCTTAATTCGTAAAACTCATGCGCATACTAAAAAGGTGTATTCATTTTTGAGCTGCCTCCAGCGGACCTGGAAATGAGTGTCAGTATGAAGTGACCAGGGTGTAGTCAAGCATTATGTCAGAATACTAGAGGATATTTGCAGTGCGTCCACAGCCCATCATCCACCATACGGAGAGCAGTGAAAATACCTATAAGGAAGGGAGTCACACAAGGAGGCAAAATCTCACCGATGTTATACACAGCAGGTTACAAGTATTCAGAACATTGGATTGGGAACAGGTGAAGTAAGGTTTAATAAAGAACACATCAGTAACCTCTAATTTGCTGATTGCGTTGCCTTTCTAAGTAATTCGGGGCGTGAATTGCAAAGAATGCTTATCGCACTGGTAAAACTGAGTAAAGCCATGACCTGAAAATAACAGAGGAGAAAACTAAAGTGAAGATCAATAAAATCGGACAGCACCCAGTTTCACTTAGGTGGCGGGGCAGTGGAAGTGCTAAGCGAATATATCTAATTAGGCCAAGTTGTAACCCTAGATCCCAACCATGGGCAGAGATAATTCGAAGGATAAGAATGGGGTGGAGTGAATTTGCAGGCGTTCTTACATCATCAATGGCAGCATACCATTGTCACTGAAGAAGAAAGTGTATGACAGCTGCATCTTACCGGTACGCACCTACGGAGCAGAATCTTGGATGCTCACAAAGAGGGTTCAAACTAAATTAAGGACGACTCAGGGAGCAATGGAACGGAAGATGATGGGTATAACATTTGTTACAAAATAGAGCGGAGTGGGTTAAGGACATATCTGTAGAAATTAAGAAGAAGAAAACGCACGTGGGCAGGGCATGTAATGCGGAGGCAAGATAACGTTGGTCAATAAGGGCAACCGAGTGAATCCCAGGGAAGGCAAGCGTTTCAGGGGCGGCAGAAAGTTAATAGGGCAGATGAAATCAAGAAGTTTAGGGGGATCAATTGGTCGCGGTAAGCACAGGACCGTGATAAATAGAATACTAATGGCAGAGGCCTTGCCCATGCAGCGGGCATAGATTGGCTGGTGGTGGGATGATCATTATGGGTATGATGTGATGAACTTTATTTTATTACCTAAGTCAGCTAAACGTCCTCCTTATTTCCGCAAAACCAAGTAATCTGAGCAGGCACGGCGCGGGTTGCCATTTAGTTTGGTGATGCAATAAAAACTATTTCTAAATGATGCAGTTATATGTGCGCCCGCGACACGCCGAATTTTCTATCATTTTGGTGCCCTTTTGCAAAGAGTTTGCACTTTTCATGCGGAAAAAGCCCATTCACCTTTCCTCAGTTGTGCATCAAGAACACCCGGCAAGTCACAAGGAATCTCCCATTGCCACGTTTGCGCGGTGAGTGCATTTTACGCCAAGATTCGAAGCAGTTTAAAATATCGCATAGGCTAAGCGTCACGAGAGCAACGTTCCAAGGCCGGCGGAGGAGAGCGCCTCGAGGAGCCAGTGGCACATGGTCGCACCACGCGCATGAGCAGCAGCGCGAGCTCTCCTCGGCAAGCTGCGACTGGACAAGAGCTCCACGAGCCGGTCCAGCCGCAGCTGCTCGTATCTGACGCAAGCTCCCACTACCCCACGGTGAACTAAGCACCCACGCGGCGATGCACGCGCAAAGCAAGGAACAAACGAGGAAGACAGCTCTATGCACACCGAAGTTTTGATTTCTGGGTATGTTAAACAATTTTATTGGCCTCTGATGTTATCGTTGGATGGACAATCTCGATATCTCAGCAATCGCCATTCCCGCGTTTTGTCTTGTTGTCGGCTGTAAACTACCTAGGAGAAAACCACCAGGATGGCTTGGAATCGTAGCAAACAATAGCCGAGGATTACGCAGTGGATCAGTAGCCAAGCTCTGCGTCAACGCAGACGCTCGAACGCCATGCGCTTTTCACCGTCTTTGAAGCTTGACGCACACTTGCCTGTATTATAAATTGCATGTTCAAACCAGGGTCAAGGGTCTGTCTTCTGGCCTATGTACTGCCAGCAAGCAGTCGGTGCGTATGGCAACAACACGCCAACGAAACCTCGTAAGCGTGTTCAATCTGCGTGTTCAATCGTTAGCCTGTTCAACCATGTTAGCGTGTTCAATCAATCTGCGCTCGTTCTGCGAACTGGCTCGTAGAGCAATGAATGTAACGGCGCAAAAAATGCGATTTCAGTATAGAAAACATCGGCCGAAAACTAAGACATAAAATAGAAAAAAAGGGAGTGTAATCTTGGGGATTCTAACTTGAGACATGCAAAATAACCTATTAGCGCGTGAGACCACTTGTCCACGTACCAGCGCTGCCGTTGTTCGAAAGATAATGCATTTATGTATAGCCAGTTGAAATTTTATTTTTAAGCATTTCAAGCAGCTAGACGACTATTTATTGTATAGCCCTAGTGCCGTAATTCTGCAAAAAGTTTCGGAATATCTCATGTGTAGCAATTGATTTTCGTAGACCGAAAAGCGTTTAGATGTAAGGTCGTGCTGCTGACCGCTGTGCTTGTTCAGCTTGCGCAATGAAGTGCTTTTGCACCCTAGTTGTACGCTGTATGGTACATTCCTCGGTTGATTTTACTACCTTAGGACTATATTAACTTGTTGACTTTTCTACC
Source organism: Haemaphysalis longicornis (assembly GCA_013339765.2). Classification (NCBI taxonomy): domain Eukaryota; kingdom Metazoa; phylum Arthropoda; class Arachnida; order Ixodida; family Ixodidae; genus Haemaphysalis; species Haemaphysalis longicornis. Next base: position 72,986 of record JABSTR010002256.1, read on the forward strand.
GCCGTCAATTTTGTCTTAGAGTTTTCTACAGGCGTACTAGACATCGAAGCGTCGCTTGTGCGCTCGGGCAGTGCTGTGTGGGTCGCCTTGTACTTGGAGTGTGACACAGTGTATCAAAAACAAGCTAAAGAAAGGCGCATTCTTCTGTGCGCACAGGTTTCGTGCTTAGTTTCACCTGAGCGAACGAATTTCGACGACCCGTCTAGCAGGCGGGCTAAACTGTGGGCCGGCTG